>JAYMFT010183378.1:0-12008 GCA_038088735.1 Panulirus argus
TATATATATATATATATATATGTGTGTGTGTGTGTGTGTGTGTGTGTGTAGGTAGCATTTAACAGTTTAGTCTCGCTTAAGTTACGGTGTTTCGGTATGCAAGTGTCGAGTATTATATATTTTTTTTTGGCTGTTTTATTTTTGAGTAACTTTGACAAGTAACCACATCACTTGTAACTCTCAGATTTGGTCTAGTTCTCCTGGAGATCCTTTGAATGTTATTTAATCCAGGCGGCGAATTCATGTTTTGGAAATCTGCAAAAATCATATATATATATGGAATCGTTTTAGTCTGGAAGACTGTAGCTGTAGCAGTTCCTTTAAAGAATGTTGGGTTAGGTTTCTTTTAGGTTTCTTGGGTTTGCATTGTTTCTTGTCATATTTATCTCTTCTGTCAAAGAGAGACATTTGCATCTCAAGGAACCTAAAGTAAACATTCTGGAAAGTGATTGCTGGAGGTGGAATAAAGGTCTGTTCTTATCTGTACCACCACAGGAACAGAGTTCCTACACAGGAAGCCAAACATAGATAATCTTTAAAGTGTTTTCTGTAGTTGGAGTAGAGTTCTGCTGACCAAAGCGAAATGGTCATTGTTCTGCCAAACTAGAATAGTTGCACAATAGGGATACTCTCCATGTCAGTGCACATGTGACAGTCTCGCCTGCTTCTTTCTTAGCTGATGACAGTGGCAGCAAGAAAGCTATATAATTTTCGTGTGACAATTTCTAATCGTAAGAAGATTTAATGGAGAAACTATAGGCCACTCTTATTGTTTCAGCAGTGGTCCACTGATCACTGCCATGCTTTAGTGTGGTACTGACCCTGCCAGTCCCTGTGATCAGTGATGAATGACAAGAGTTCAGATTAGGGTAGATGTCAAATTAATTTTGATAGGTTAGCATCTTCACAGTGTAGAACAATGAGGTGGCCCATAGACTATGTGGTGGCAAGTAGCAAAAGCGTGCTGTTGTCTCTTTCACTGTCAGCAAAATACCGTAATTATGCTTCAGTATTCATACATTTTACAGAATAGTAGCCCCTACCTAGCTATAATGGTTCCAGTGTCATGATATTTGTTGATTTGCCTGGCTTAAATGTGCCTGTTGTTGAAGATATTTACCCTGTAAAATCTCCAATAGATATGCTGTGGTTAAAGACTGCTCGTTAGGTATTAGTGTTTAAAAACATTACACATTAGTTTCAGAAGGGGTTCAAGGGAGACAAGGACAAAGGTTCTCCAGCAGCTGAATATCCATGTAATTAAATTATGTAGATGCAAAGTCTTGAGTTGACAATTTGAGACTGTGCATCTTTAATTACTTGCATTATATGAAGCTAACAATTCTCTTATTCATATTGGCAGTATATCTGCTTGATTAGCAGAGAGCTTTGTCGTCTCCTTCCATTGGTTGTCGTGAATCTGGTCTTAGGTACTGTACTGTTTTAAGAAAATGTACATGCATATTCCCTAACAAGCAGTAGTCTTTATCTACAGTGTATCACCTTTGTCATTATTCTTCTTTTACCTTACAGGAGTCATATGATCCTTTACTATGCAAAGTTTTCCTGATTTCTGGCAGGAATTGCATTGCTTACATCTTGAGTCTTTTATATGTTGATATACAAAAAAAGGATAAGAGGTTTAGCTTTCACAAACAGAATTCTCTAAATGTTATTTCATCAGCATCTTATAAGAGCAGAAAGTTTCCATACCCTTGTAGGTTCAAGCACGTTTCAATGGTAGCAGCATATATGGTTTTCCATTTAATTTGTAGGATTGTGCCCACAAACGTGGGCTTACATCGTAGAGCAGGAAATGATGAGGTCCTGAGGTAGTTCAGTACTTTATTATATAGTTGGAGGACATTCAAGTTAAAATGTTTTCTTAATTTCACACTTTTTTGGGGTGATTAATTTTAACTATTTTTCTTTACTTTCTTACCTCTTATTTCATATTCTCTAGATTGCCTCAAGTTCAGTCTTCTCTCTACCAAATACTATAATTAATGATGGACAGAAGATTAACCATTCCTTTCAAGGGAATTATTTTGTTTCTGGAGTACAGTTTTTCAATTGTAGACCATTGGATGGTTAATATTGCAACAGAAACACTTGCTACACATTTGAAGTATCTGCTTTTACTGAAACCAGTCTTTTCATCATAAACCTTGGATTTTCTGTGACTTTTTTTTTTTATCTAGTCTGACCCTATTGAGGGCAGTATTGCACATGACTAGAGCTTTCTTAGCACAAGAGTGTTTTATTGCACTGTAGCTATATACCACCATGTATAGGCTGTTGGAGAAAACACTTTCTTACTTGAAATGGAAATTTTCTTACTTGAAATAGAAATGAGTGGTAGACCTTGGATATATGAAGAAAAAAACAAACAAAAGACATTTGCATAATTCTTAACAGTACTGTAAGGGTGCATTATCAGTGGTATATGTTAAACATACCTGATATCTTGAAAAATAGCAGGGTTATGATGATAGCCATTTAATCAACAAATATTACCAGCCCTATAGGATGTGTTTTGCTAATATTGTATTGACTGTTTATCTTCTATTAAACTGTACAGTGTTTCTTAAACCAATAGCAGTCACAAAGTTCTTCACACTGTAATTGGAACTAAAGTGGTAGGAGGCAAAAAATCTAGAGATTTTTTTTTTTACTAATTGCAAATAATTCCAGTGTAAACCCCATTCTAGAGGAATTACAAAGAAGCTGTTGATGTCATGATGCAGGCAACATAGGGATTTGGGCAATTCATGAATAGCAAACTTTTAAACTATGTGAGTTATTTGGTAGCGTGACTTTATGTTGTTACGTGTGTAAAGCTCTGATATACTAGCTTTTACTGATAGTGTTTCAGTTGCTGATAATTACTTTTGTGGCATTAGGATTCCAGTTGCATTTGCCATTCTGTGTTTTTGGAAACTTTTATGGTGAACATCACAGAGGCATGCAGAATATAACTGCAGTGCATGAATTTTGCTTCTTCATCCAGTGAATTTAGGTGTGCAGGCATAAACTTGCATCTTGAAACAGAACACATGCAGTGCATATTCTTTATTAGGCCACCCCTCTATCTGTGAAAAAGAGGGAGTATATTATGCTTGCATTCAGTGTACAGGCATCGCGACAGTATGAACTTCATTATTTAGTCATCGAGTAGTATCAGGTCTCAAGAAACTTTCAGACTCAGTTTGAATGTTGAGAAAAGTGCTGTATCAGTGAATAATATGATAAGAGTAGAGGAACTCAGATTAAAGAATGATTTAGATGAGGTGTGAGACTAAATGATTTCTAAGAGATAAGAGATGTTATTAAGAATATGCCATTTTTTTTACTAAGAGATAAGAGGTTAAGATTATACCATGTTTGTAAATTGTGCAACAACTTCCATATCAAAAAAGTGGTTGTACCCTAAGATTTATGATTATCATTTAGAGAAGAGAGGCCATGATGATATTGCTGTTATTGCCTACAATTGTCATGAAAAACCTATTATTGTGCAAATTATTTTCAACAGTTTGGGGTTGTACTATGAACATAAGCCACCTGAAAACTGAATGGTTTACTGTAATGAAATGATAAAGTTTTTGAATTAATTTAGGTCTTTTGAAGACAGAATAAGAATGAAAAAGAATAAGAATGGAATTCCAGTAAAGCCTACCTAAGGGGAATTGGCTAGAGAAGTCTGAAGTTGTTGATAAAACATGTTTTATGAATCATCTGCAGTCTGTCTATTTCTTTGACAGCTTTCAGTTTCAATTTGAAATGTATGTCATGTGAAAACTGTGTGTTTCATGACTGGAAATCACTTGTGCTGTAAATGGAAGCATTATGCTGGTGTTCTCATGCTCATTGGTAGTTCATTTCTTTGCCCACTGTTGAAGTAATATTGCACACTTGCAAATTCCTCTTATACCTTTCAAGTTCATTTTCTCTTGACTATTTTTCTTCTTGGAGCCTTTCTTAGTTGTTTTGTTGAAGCTCAACTAATTTTTTTCTTTTCCTTCTATTCAACCTTACTGATTATTTTCCCAAATATTCTTGTGTCTCTTCAGCGTTACTTATGCACCATCACTGTGCATAGTGTATGCGTGATAATTTATTATCACACTTTGTCTGTGGACACCTTCTTGTTTGCTTGATGAAACAAGAACAACATGGTAGAACCTTCATACTTAACCAATAGGCTCCTCCAGTGGAGGTGATGAACTGAGTGGATTCTGGTGTACATCTTGAATAAATTTACATGTTAATAAGGAAGTAGCAGTTTTTTTAATGGTCACTAGGTTAAGGGAAGTTTAAATTGATAACAAATATGTATCAGGTGTAAGCATTTTTTGCAAATTAAGCTGACATGGCCTTTTTCTCTCCTTTTATTTAATCTGTGGTGGGACAGGCAACACAAGTGTCTCAAGTTCTTGTTTTCGTTCTTTCCAGCCTCAGCTCTTTCTCTTTCATAATACTTGGTGAGGCACTCCTCATAATTTTCACATAATTTCAGAGCAGTGTTTTGCATCTTATAGTCAAAACATTGTTTAGAAAACTCCCATACAAATGCTTCATTCTGAAAATGTAGTATGGTATACCTAGACACAGATTTTAATTTTATGCAGTTTTTTATTGATGCTCTTTAACATATGCATGTGTAATTGTGGCAGTTTTGTTCTTGACAAAATGTAAGTGAACACTTATGGTAATTACTTTTGTGCTTTATTCTAGTAACAGTGTAAACCTAATAACATGCTTTTGCAATTCTGTTTAATGATATAAAGTAAAGTTGAGGTGATATAGAGACACTTGACAGCCACAGTAATATAGGCCACCACAGACGTGTGTGACCGAAAGAAGAGGTAGTGGAAAGATAGGAACAGTATCATAGAATAAGATATTGGAAAATTAGCTGATGTAAATTAGCAGATTTAGAGGCAGTACCTGAATCTTTCAAATAATTGTGATGATAGATAAATGATTTGAGTGAAAAAAGAAAAGCAACTTTTGTGTAGTGTTAAAAGGACAACAGATTATGCTCCTAGAAAAGGGGTGATAGAAATGTGCGTGTGGTTTCAAATTATGTGGGAATGTATCTGGTGTGTTTAAAGTCAGACTTTATTTTTGTTTTTATAAATGAGGCATATTGTGATATGGGGATGGGTGATTTTAGTGAACATTTGAACCATATTGGAACAAAATTAAAGTTACTGACTTAAATGTATGCTCATAGTGCTGGTACGTTAGCTGAACTGGTGGCAAGACTACTAACACAAGTGTAGTGAAATGGTCAGTGCTAAGTTGGTACATCATGTCTCCAGCAGGGAGGATGAGGATGTTGCCCCGGAGAAGATCACTGATGTTGCTGGACGCTCAGATGAGGAAAGGTGGGCACATCTTCAGCCTAGACCAGCTATTGCCTCTGCCAATACCCTCCTGTGCTATGCCCTGGTCTCCACACATTCAACCAGCATGGAAGAAACATGTACATGGAGTGAAAGCCTTTCACATGGGAAATATTAATAAATTTCATACCAGTAGTGTTACAAGGTGTGAATGTGAGACACGAGCTGCAAAAAAAACTATATTTTCTGGAATTCAGCCAACAGGTACCATACACCTTGGCAACTATATTGGAGCTGTGAGAAGATGGATAGAGTTGCAGGAAAGTGGTGAAGATGTCATCTATTGTATAGTAGATCTTCACTCTATAACTTTACCCCAAGAGCCAAAGACTCTGCATTCGAACATTGTTTTGATGGCAGCTTCACTCATCGCATGTGGCATTGATCCACACCGGGCCATTCTTTTCCAGCAGTCTAGAGTATCGGAACATGCTCAGTTCAATTGGGTTCTTGGCTGCATAACAACGATGGCTAGGCTAAATCATCTTCCACAATACAAGGAAAAGTCTTCTATGCTAAAAGAGATCCCTTTGGGTCTATATGTATATCCAGTACTCCAGGCAGCTGACATATTACTTTACCGAGCCACTCATGTGCCTGTGGGAGACGACCAACGTCAACACATCCAGTTGGCAGCACACTTAGCACGGGTCTTCAACAACAAATTTGGTCACACCTTCACTTTGCCTCACTCGCTGGTTTATGATGACACAACAGCAAGAGTGAAGAGCCTTAGGCAGCCTGCTAGGAAAATGTCAAAGTCAGAGGTGGATCCCAAGAGTAGAATAAATCTCACAGACTCTCCAGATGCTATACGAGAAAAATTTAAGAAGGCTGTTACTGATTTCACCTCTGCGGTATATTATGATGCAGAAAATCGGCCAGGAGTGTCAAACCTGATGGCCATACATAGTTCAGTAACTGGAGAGAGCTTTGATGACATCCGTACCAACTGTGAGAACATGACCACTGCTCAATACAAGCTGTTAGTTGCTGATGTTGTCATAGACCATTTCAGCCCAATTAGACAGAGAATAGAACAGCTTTTAAAGGACAGCAGTCATCTTAATCAGTTACTGGATCAGGGCGCTGACAGGGCGAAAGCAATCGCTGCCAGAACATGGGAAGAAGTGGAACAGAAAGTGGGTTTGAGTGAGATGAAGACTGCGTGAATGTTTGAGAGAATTTTAGTAGTCTAAGACAAGTTTGCATTGAATGGTATGTACCATGATGCCGACAAAAATAGTCTGTAGACTTGCTTTGAGGTTATAATTGTGCTTTATATATATATATATATATATATATATATATATATGTTTGTTTTTCAGTGACATGATTTCGTATTGGGTTATGTTTTTACTCTGTTTATGTTTGTTGCTCTGTATATGATTATGGTATTGTTCCACCTGAGGTTTTAACAAGAAGCCAAGAACTTGTACAAATAAAGTGTCTTTTTAAAAGTTAAACTTTAATCAAACCTCGCTCTTCCGTGATGGGACATGAAAAGACAAGCAAGTACATTCGAGAGCTGATGCCAGATGTGTGTGTGTGTGTGTGTGCATTGTGAAAAGTGGGTGTTGAAAGGGTTTTCAAGACAACACTATCGTAGTCTTGCGAAAGGTTGATATCAGCATTTGAGTCATAATAATGAATTGCTTATTGGGTAGCTTGCCACCAAGGAATAGCATGGGCATTGTTCGAGCTTTGGATAGGGCAGCTGTATAAATTTTTTAGGCTTGGAAATATTCTCAAAGAAAAAGTAGCAAGTTTAAATTGCTTTCGTTTAATGCGCTCTGGTACTGGGACGACTTCGTGAGCCACCATGAAGTATGGAAATTTTAATTGATGTGTTAAGAAAGATTAAATTTGTAGAGGATTTTCATTTAGTTGAATTCATAATTTTGATTGGCAAGTGGGCCATTTATGTGTATCTTTTAATGTAAGATACAATGGCTGCCAAACTGATGAAGCCTTGTTAAGTATTGTGGTTCTTTTTATGAAAGATAGGCTTTAATGGTTTTGTAATTGGTGGCTTTTTAACTGTCGGCAGGGCACATTATAAATGTTTGTGGATCCATTGGTTACCTGACGTAAGGGGGCAATGTTGTAGCCAGAGCCGCTACGAGTATAGGTATGGTATTTGATGACCCCGACGACATTGAAGCATCATCCGTGCGTGTATACAGATAGGAAGGAAGGACGGAAAGGAAGGAAGTAGGTGGCACTGAGCCAGCAGGAATGCTGCCGCCGTTTGGGTGCGACTTTCCGGAGCGGCACGAGGCAACATCTGGCCTCATCACACAATACCACTTGACATCTCCCCTTCCCCCCACTTCTGTACCGGGTGTCCTTTACCGCAGGCGTTCGCTCGCATTCCCATGTCATGACATTGAGCGAAAGTATTTGACTTCAGCATATCCCTTCTCTTATTGACCCGCCAGTCCCGATAAATTGGCAGTGTTTATGCTTGTTGTGACTGTCTCTCTCATTTATCATAGTTCTATTTCGGGATGATACGTCTTACAAGTGTCTCTCGCATGTCCGATGACCTAGGAATAACGGTTTCCCGTTCGTGTATTTTCGTCTTTGATTTTCGTTCATTTTCTCTCTCCATCCGCAATTGGCTTTCTCCCGTACTTGCTGCTGCTGACAGCATTATTTTCCGTTTTTGGAAGCCAGTTTTCCGTACATGTTTAGCCCGGTCTGTCTACTGCCCCTCTTTAGTCCTGTCTGTGGTCCTTGTGTAGCCCTACATGTCTACCATCCCTGTTTAGCCCAATTTGCTGTCCCAGTTTGCTCTCCTTTACCGACTTGGTTTACCTCTGTGTCGTCCCTGTTTACATGTCTCGTAATTGTTTACCGCTTATCTCCCGTACCTGTTTAGTCCTGTCCTGTCCTGTCCCAGTTTAGGTCTATCTGTCTGTCGTGTGTTAATCCCTCTTTTCCCGTCTCAGGCCTTGTTACTGTGTATAATTTCCTTCCTGTCTGTAAAAGTTTTTCCTTGTTTGCATGTATAAATTGTCTCCATTGTCTTTTTAAACTTCTTAAAACAGTTTAAGATAACTGTCCCTGTATGTTATAATGTTAACACGTATATTCTTTCTCTTGTCGGATGAACCTTTTCGGTGCCTTTATATTTGTGTTGAAAATTTCCTTTGTATTGTGTACTGTGCATTTCAACTGGCTTACACACTGAGCTCTTGAGACGAGTATTGAGGTAGCGAAGGGTGTACCAAATATTTACCCTCCCTCCAAAAATAGAAAATACTGTCTTTTCTCTCTTGTAGAACTTTAAGCTGATTCTTGTGGAAAGGGGCAGTGGTTAGCGACTGTATAAATTTTTCTGAATTCTTTATTTCAGGTTACTCGGTGTGGGATGAGCGTCATACTTCATTAATTCTTAAAAAGTTGCTGATAAATATTTTTTTATTCGGTTTTTGAGGGAACGCTCGCCGTAGCCGTGGACGGAACGGCACAATACCTCTTGAAAAGTTTTCATTGTTTCCCATATTATCTTTTTTCTTCGAGCCAGCGATGGCTCCCTTGAAAATCTTTTTTCCCCGTTAAGAGTTTTTGTTGCTTCACCGATAATATTTCAAGAAAAGTTTTTCAAATAATGAAGGCTCTTTCCTTCTTGGCTTTCATAAGAGTTCCTCATACTGTATGTCTTCGCAGGGGAGTTGTCTCTGTATCATACGGCGTTCTGCTTGTGTATGCATAGGGTAGGATTATGTATACTCATGCGTCTCGAGTCTCCGATGATTCAAAGTACGAGTTATGGTTTGGAGAGAAAGGTGGTAAATGTCAAGAAGTTTATAAACACTGTCACAACCTTACTCACTGTGTATTAGGAAATGTTGAAACACAAGAAGAACGGCTAGACTCGTCTTGCATAAGATGCCAGTCACTATGTTCTGAACTCTGGGCATAGTTTCCGGGAATCTAAAATTGACAGTCATCCAGTTTAACACGACTGGAAGCAGTTTGAATACGGGGATACGACCCTTGAGTACGGGGATACGACCCTCGAGTACGGTGGTACGACCCATGATTAAGGCGCTACGACCCTTAGGTTTGATATCTTGGCCCTTTCCCTGACAGGTCTAAGGCAAAGCAATCGCGCTAAGGGTCACACTGTCTTCTAGGATGTAACCGTCGTGTTCAAGAGTCGTACCAACGTGACCAAGAGGTTAACTGCTGGCTACGTTAGGATTGTGGTGTAATTGGGTGAGGTTAATTATGGCTCTGAGTGTAGCAGAGACAAGAGGTCGCTCCTCTTTAAGCTTACAGGATTGTTATGGACGCCATTGCTGACTAGTGATGCCTGGAATACAAGATGAGTCGTCTTGACCCCATAAGGATTAAGATGTTTTTATCATACGATGAATAGAGTTTATATATTTCATAGTTCATTTTCACTGCTGGGATAACCTCGCTTAGGTAAGGAATATAACCGTTCGTGGTTATTGCGTTTAGGGTAAAATTCTCTTAAGGAGGATTTTCGGGTCTGTACAACTGACAGACGGAGCTCTTGAGCCGAGGTAGGAATTGTCTCCAAACGTAGACACTAGGAGTTACCGTGAGGAACGGGGAGAGCCATGGGCGGCGCAGGAACGCGGCACGTTTTGTTTTTTCACCAGCAAGGACTTCCCTTTGTCGGGGTTGGGAGGGTGGGGGGAGGTGTTGCGAGGGAAGGGGGATCCTTTGCGGCGGAGTCGGCCAAATGAGTTATTGCCGGGGACTGACTGGATGGTCGCACATCCTGCCTGAGCCTTAGGTATCTTGGGCCTTATAGACGTGCAGCCGTTTTATTTATTTTTTTTCTTTGTAATCCAGTTCTTACGAGGAATGTGCTCTATTGTGTGATTAGATATCGTTGTATCGTATATATTTTTTTTTTTACGATAATGTGTTGAAATTGTCTGTGTGTATAGCACATAATGCTGGTCTTTGCTATTTCACTGTAAATAATAGAGATCTTGATACTGTATTTGTGAACGTGAATAATATATCTTGATACTGTATTTGCGAACGTCAGAAATAGATTCTGTTTGTGTATTTGTGAACGTCAGAATGTTAAGGTACGGTTGGTATTGACAGACTGTGGTGGTGGAGAGTTATTATCTCCTTGATTGTTGACGTGGCAGGAATGTTGAGCAGAACAAGCGGGGAAAGCGCCACACACCTAGTCTTCTTGACCCAGTCGAGTTGTGACACAGCCAATCGTAACTACGCGTAGTGTAACGCACCCATATAAAGGCCAGACTTAACCTTTATAAAACCGGGTCACGTTCCCATGAAGGTTGTTAGACGCGCCCTTGACAAGGCCAGACACGCAAGGAGCTTGTAAGGACTCCCGAGCGGAGGATTGATTCTCTGGGCCCCCCGTCGGATATTTTTGCCAAGCGCGGGAAAAGTTTTTTTTTTGGGGGGGGAGGGATGAGAGTAGCTGCTGAAGATGAATGGCGTAGCCCGATGGATTGGGGTTGAAGGGGTTGATTACTGTAGAATTATCCCATTGTTGCGTGTAATTCCCCTGGTGAGTGATAATTCGGCCGAGCTGGGGTGGGGTGGTGAGGGAAGCAAGGTAGTGAGGAGAAGTCTTTGATGTGGGGAGAGGAGAGTTTGTCCACAAGGGAGATTAAGGACAGGAAAGCTTAGTGTCCAGACTGCTAATTTTTTGCTCTGCTACATTGTTTCCGGAGCGCCTGACTCTTCTCTCTTCCCTCTAAGGCCGTTGATATGCGATTATCCGGTCGGCAAACTGTTGACATGTTTGACCAAGGGAAGCGCTTGTTGACACAGTCTCATCCACAGACTCTGGCGAGCGACTGGGTCTTTATAGAACTGTTTACACTCGAGAGTATATTACTTTATCAATCCACTAGAAATACTAATGCTTGGCATTACGCGTATTGGAACAAGATTATTCACCGCGTTACCGGGCTGTAGATGCGATTAAAGATTATACATGTTCGATCATATTTGATTTTATATTTCTTTTTTTTTTCTGATTTCCGTTGGTGGGTTGTGTGAATTTGTCTACGGGTTCGTCAGAGTACGTTATGGGATGGTCGTTTGGATGTCAGATGTACGCGTAATAAGATTTGATTACACGGGTATTCGACTGCCGATAAGGAATTACCAGTTAATTATGATTAACTTGATTACAGAGTGGTGCAAGTTAAGCTCATTTTCACTATGTACAGTCTTGTATTTTTTTTCTGTGTACCATCTAACTTTTCCGTTCTTTCCCACCCTAACTCATTTCTCCCTTGATGGGGAGGGATTTCTCTCCCCTTTCCCCCCTCCCCCCCTGCTCGTATCCAGCGCAGGAGAAGCTATTAAGTTCCGCTATTGGCAGCTGGCGTCGCTCCAAGCCTTCCCGTGAACCAAAACATCTGTTACATGTGGTGTTTAGTATATATATATAACCTTCACCCCATACTTTACCAATGTGCTCCCTTCCCTTAACCATATATATATATATATATATATATATATATATATATATATATATATATATATATATATATATATATTATCCATTACATCTCATTTTCAATTACATTGGGTTCTTCCCCCACCCCCTTTTTT
>JAYMFT010183389.1:0-12008 GCA_038088735.1 Panulirus argus
TCACATGATTATTGTGTGGCCATCGGCAAATCAAGGGTGTGCCGTTTTGATAACTGCTTCTTTCCCTACACGTCGAACCTTTGGAACTCTCTACGTTCTCATGTCTTTCTCAATAACTATGACCTGGCTCATTTCAAGAGACAGGTCTTTCACTTCCTCAAAAAATCGTAGATACTTTCCCTGTCTTTTTTTCCCCCCTTTCTCAATTCTCTCTATTTCAATTAGGGCCCGGCCTTGATGTGGACTTTTTTCCGTGACTGGAGCCTTCAACATAAAAAATAAGAACAAAGTGCAAGTTGTAGTAAACCACATAAGAGCATTTTCAACCAATGTAAAGCCAGTTTCAGTATCCACATAAACCCAGAGATTAGGGCAGGAACGCCCAAGAAAAAAGAAAAGTCAGGCCAGGATGACTCCCCTTTTCTATCCGTTTTAACTCCGTGTTTTGACGGTTGGCATTTATTGAGTATTGTTGTACCGGGGTGGAGAGGGTGGGGAGAGGATTGGCCCTCCCCCTCTTCCTCTCTGGTCCTGGCTGTCTACCCACACAACTCCCATAGGCCGAACCATGGAGGGAGGATTAGGAAGGGGAATGTGCTGTATACGTGTAAACCCTAGTTTACGGCTGTCCACGAGAGTCCGCGTATAGACTTTAATTAATATGAACAGTATTTGTTGCTTGTTATGTAAAACTAAGGATCGCGAAATTACCAGCCATGTGATTATTTAACCGTATTAGTAAAGCTATAGATACTGACTATAAATAAAATGCAGACATCTACTTACTTATTAAGGTCCGTACAACATTATGGATTTTTTTTTTACATGGATTGTTTTCAAAAAGTTTTCCTGCTGATTTCACAGATCCGTGAACGCTGGAAGGCACTGATGATTTGGAACGTGAGCCAGCAACTCAAACCACCACCAAAATAAGACCAATAAATCACCAACCTAATGTTTATCTCCACAGCTGCCGAAGTTTTCCTCTTCGTAACCAAAGAAGTTGCTGAGTGAATGTACTGATCCCATGTTCTTTGCAGGTTTACAAGTTTTCCTCTAAAATCACAAAACAAATTTCCAAGTGTACTCGCACAAGCTGTAAGGTAAATAAAACCCAACAGGCTATTGAGATCTCTAAGTATCAAATGCTTTGAATTGTGGTTCGAACAGCTACACTTCTTCGAAACCCATCCGTCTTGCGCCATCACCAGCCCCTTGGTATAGAACTACCACTCCATATGTCAGAAGACAATGTTAACATTTTCTTGCATAAATTCGTATGAGGAGGATCTAATAATACTCGAGTCTTTCTTCTTCCAAAATTAGAGATCCACAGGTTCATATGAGTCCTTAATCCAGCTACTGTTTCACCAAGCTGGTTCGTTTGTGTCAGTTTCTCGCCTCACTGTTTTATGTTTGCGTCTGGCTCTTTTTTCGATATTGTCCAGGGAGTATACCTCTTATCTTGCGTGAGTGTGTGTGTGTGTGTGTGTGTGTGCTCGTGCGTGCGTGCGTATATGTCAGTGTGTGTGTGTGTGTGTGTGTGTGTGCTCGTGCGTGCGTGCGTATATGTGAGTGTGTGTGTGTGTGTGTGTGTGTGTGTGTGTGTGTGTGCTCGTGCGTGCGTGCGTATATTCAGTGTGTGTGTGTGTGTGTGTGTGTGTGTGTGTGCTCGTGCGTGAGTGCGTATATTCAGTGTGTGTGTGTGCTCGTGCGTGCGTGCGTATATGTGAGTGAGTGAGTGTGTGTGTGTGTGTGTGTGTGCATAATAATTAGTTTAAAAAAAGATAATCTATTTTCTGTTTAAGTGAATTATTACACAACTTTTCACTGTACCTTATCGTTCGAGAGGTCAAAAGTTGAGTGTAGCAAAAGAAAAAAAGAGTGGCAAGAACTATAACAACTCGGATACAGTGGGCATTTATCCTTAACAGAATACCTGCATACAGCAACACTGTAAATCAATTGGAACAATTATACATCAAACTACTATCGACTGAATATAATACACAAATTTAAAAGGATCAATCCTCACAATAAAGCATACGCTGGATAGTACCATTGTCACATCAAAAGACGACTTACTATTATTTTTAGTTGGGTCACTCACCGTGAGGAGGTGTTGCACACGCGTCTCTTGACATTAAATTAAAAGCGGCTGGAGTTTCTCGTTGTTTTGTCTTATTACTATATCTTCCTTGTTATTATTTACTTTTCCCTGATCTAGTGCCAAAGGAGGTGTGATTGACTTCTCGCCACTTTATGCTGCTAACTCTTCGATTATACGCACTTGATTCAGTGTATTGCGTACTATAATGTCTCCAAACTAGTGACTGAATGGTTAGACTGATCGAACATTAAGAGTTGTGTGTTAAAGGTGAAATTATCACAGAAAATCATGTAGCCAGGGTTCCACCACACGTGAAGCGTCACTTGCTCCACGTGCTCTCCGCCACCGACTTAACAACTAGCAGCAACTGATCTGCGGTTCATCAGTCAAGGTATGTAGGAAGATATTTTGCATGTTTGTTCTATTAATGACTGTAGATATACTTTAAGGCCGTATTCATAAGCGCTGCGATGGATGATGGCCAGTGATATAGTGGCTTCGCCGTATTCAGGCGTGATAATGCGACGGTAAGGCGATGATTATTGGTCTTCGACAGTGTCACGGAATACTGGAACGACGGTGTCCACGGTAAATAATCGTCAAAATTCACAAATATGAATAGATGAAACTTTATTATTGCTTCAAAAGTACTGGACTGTATTGTTATCTACCTCTAGAAAGGTATTATGGGCGAAATATTGTAAGAGAAAATATTTTTACAAGAGTACTGTTTGTGGTGCAGGGATTTGGACTTTGCTTACGTACGTCTTGTGCCCGTCTGCATGGGGGGTTCTGTACACCTGCCTTATTTAGTGAAAATAAACACCAATGTCACATTCTTTAAGTACGTTCCTTTGATGTTATACGTTTTATACATTTATGTAAGTGAGGGCTTTGATTTAGAAACATTTCTTGAAAGGAGAGAGCCGAAAAAAGTCAGTAAATTGTATTAAGTAAATAACTACACACCTATCGGCTCTCCATTCAGTATATGTTTTTCTAGATTAAACACTTAAATAAATGTACAAAATCGTAATAGTGAACTCTTTTCGAAACGGTATTGCCTGAAGTGGTGGGGTTCATGGTTTATTTATTTGCTGTGCTCCTGCCTGAGGGGGTCACCTTGCCTAACTTATTTAACGAAAGGAAACCTCCGTCATATTGTCAAGGTAAGTTTTAGTACTATTATGCATTATAAACATTTATGTAAATGAGTATTTGATTTAGAAACATGTACTGAATGGAGAGAGCCGAAAACTAAGTAATTCTGTAGTGTATTTACTTCGTATAGTGTACGTATATGAGTACCTGTCGGCTCTCTCCATTCAGTATGTGTGTTGCTAGATTGAATACTTATAATAATGTATAGAATCGCAAGATAAAGGTAATTTTACAAGATTATTGCTTGTGGTGGCGGGATTCTGGGTTTGTGTACATGCTCTGCCCGACTGCGTGAGAGGTCCGCCTTGCCTGCCGTATTTAACGAAAGGAAGCAACGCCCGTCACATTCTTAAGATACATTCTAGTATTTACACCAGGCTGTTACCTACTTTTCGGCTCTCTCCATTCTAAATTGCATAAGCAAATGAATGAATACAATGCATAAAATCACTCGGTATGACCGGTGTTTTCGTAAATGAGGCAGGCTGGGCCAGTCTCTCAGGCAGACGGATGCACGGTACGTAAACAAACCCCGAATCTCTCCACCACAAGCCATGTTCTTGTAAAAATATTTCTCGCGATTTTTTGTAATGCCTCTCCGGAGGTAGACAATGATATAGTCAATTAATACGGCGATGCGACCGTGTCAGTGACCATTGTCCGTCGCATTATTTCTTTTTAATTATGACACATTGTACGGACAAAACATGTTCAAGTCGCGACCATCTCGGGTGCAGCAAAAGAGTCTCTTAGAAGGAGAGGAGTTGAATTTAATCAAGGGCTCCGTAGGTGCTTGTATGAGTACAGTCCTTAAAGTAGTTGATATACATATATACGTGACATTACTTACCACGCCTTGTGCGGCAGCATTTCGTTTGTGTGTGTGTGTGTGTGTGTGTGCCGTGAAAGACAAAGCTATGTTCCTGGTTTTATATTCCGTGAATATTTACATCCGTCGTCACATAATGAAAGGCTTGCTTTGACTGCATTTTGGCAGTTAACAAGCCAGACTACAGCGAAGTTTCATGTGTGTTTTTGGTTAGAATTACTGTACGAATAATTCTCTGGCCGTTGTCATACAATTGAAGAAAATTTGGTCATATGGAAAAACTAAAACCTTTTTAGATCAATATCACTAGAAATTCAGTGACGTGTGTAGAATCACTCCTCAGAGATACCAACTGTTCGTGATATGCAAGGAGGCGCGGGCCGGATTGCTCACTTTTCGTGCGAGTTGTTTACACCAAATTCCAGGAACACTTTCGTCTTTCACTTTATGAACGAGCAAAAATGACTGTACTGCTTATTCATTATTTGTTACTTCAAATGAGTTGAACTGCGTTGTGATTTTACTTGCTGATTAGAAGCGTATTGGCGATCTCCAAGTGAAGGTAAGTAGACGATCTTTAAATGGAGGTAAGATTTATTCTATTTTCTCATTTAATTTCTTGCCTTAAAGCTCACGGTGTATATATATATATATATATATTTTAAGGTAGAACCTTTACGGTTAAAGTTTATTATTCATTTCTGAAGGCAATCGACATCTTGGCACCTTTGTAGTTAAGCTACACGTAACTTGGTGAGTGGGCCACCGTTTATGAATGTGTATACATCAACCTTGTTATTCTTACGTAAAATCGGTCTATGATAACGACTTTATTCCGTTCATTGGGATTGTTAGGGTTGGAATTATCTTGCGATACTGAATATCTATAATGATTCTGCAGTTCTGTTGTGACATATGAGTGTTTTTTCGGTTTGAAGAGTCTGAAAACGTCTGAAAACAAAGCAAGATCGTTATCAAATCTCAAAAATCTTTATTATTAGATTTTGTGTGTTAAAACCAGTCTTACGTATTCTACACAAGTCAATACTGCGCTTACCATACATTTATTCCTGCTTGTAGTTTTCTTCCACTTTTAGGAACCTCCAGGGAATGATTTCTCTCGACAGTAATTATCTGAAATTTTTACTCATCTTGTGAAAGATTGTATTTAGGATTGGTGGTTAGAACTATGTAGGTTCGTCAGTAGATAGACGTATAATATACCTTTACCGCAGTGTAAGTCATATGTCCGAATGTCTGGTATGCAGTGGAACATACTAATGCGTTAAAAAGGAACGATTTAGTGACAAGTTATTGATGTATTAAGGCATTCAAACACACGCAAACAATATATCACACAAACACACACAACCGTAAACACACACGCACACAAATCCTGCAAAAAGACTAACAGAAAAAGTTATACCACACGTGTACATATGAGCGTGTTGACTGCATTAATTCATTAAAATATATCACTAATGACTACAGTACAACGTGTTTCCCCGCAGTACAACATAGTTTAACCATTCATTGAGCCAGGTTAATTATGTACTTTTTCCCCAACTTTATCTAGAGCCGAGGGCTGAGCATTGTTTTGCCCAATAGCGTTGGCTTAACTATTAAAAAAAATTGTTCGATATATTAACTTTTGATGTAGTTTTTATGAAGTGACTCATTGAAATTAATTTAGGTCATCTCATTCCACGTTTTTTTTTTTATGCATGGACTCTCTTTCTTTCATAATTATTTATACCAAGCGTTGCCTCACTCCTTGTTCATTTTGTTTGATGATTAGTCTTACCTTTGCATTGTTGTTAATCTCGAGACGTGTTTGCCTTTAATACATTCCATTATACTGTTGATTATCTCATCAGCCCATGACAATGAGCCTGCTGATGGAAATGTCTTTGTTTACCATTGCGTCCTTTCCCTCAGTAGTGAGGTTGGCAGGAACAATCAACATAGCCGCACGGCTGCACCAAGACGGTCGACTCTAGATTGAAATTCCTAACGTGCCGCAGTTACCAGATAGTGAAATATCGTATAATTTTTTTTTTCCTTTTACTCAGAGATGTCGCTGTTAATCTACCGCCAGCTGTGTTATACCTTCCTTCCGGTAGGTGAAATCATTAATGATGTCTTAGCCTTTGAAGATAATGAATTATATCTCACTGAGTTTGTTTTAAGTAATGATAGATTTTTTTTTGTTAAAAAGTGTTTTGATTGACTGATTCCAGACAGTTATTTGCTGTCTTGTTTACTTGCCTTGTAATTGGCTGGCTAGTTAAAGGTAGATATTTTAAGTTATTCTTTTCCAACTAGGTTTGCTTTGATGTAGCGTTTAAACGCTTTAAATGATCTTATCTTTCGCAGTCTTTAGGTCGCAATGAAGACTGTCCCAACAGAGGCTGAAGAGCTTAGTAGAAGAGGGAGACCCAACACACCGTTAATGACCAGATCCAAGTGTTTACCAAGGGACGCGGAATAGACTTCCCGGGACCTTCTTGACGAGGCTATGTGGAGAAGTAAGACCATGTGTCCCTTGGCCAGTCGAGGTCCGCCAACTGCTCTCCTCACTCGGCTCTCGAAGAATGAAAGAACTCAAGACATATCCGACGGTGAAGTCGTCTTGGAGGGTTGGTTTGTTCCTAGCTGAAATTTGTCATCGAAAATCAACACTGCAGACGACTCTTTGATGGACGGTGTCTTTGGGAGGTGCTTTTCTCCCCTCTCCCACACCATGCAACGACCAGTCCACCGTATAGATCCGTCTACCCATCGACCATCTGGGGAGAATCGTCCAGCTGTTCACTCACGTGTTTGTAATATCGCCTCCGTTTTCCCGGAGCTGAGTTACATATTATCGCCTTGATTTCATTTGTCTTATCTTTACTCATACGTCAGTATGTTCCATACTCATATGTCAGTATGTTCCACTCTTCCCAATTCTCTTTATCTCTTTCTCTCTCGTCTCTGCCCCAGTCCCCCTCCTCATCACACACCTGCCCCCTACCCACGCAGCTGGCCACACCTTCCACACCCCCCTCCCCCTTACCACACACGGGATGAAGAACATAATAGGATCAGGTCATCAGGAGTCACCCTACAATCTGCTCGTTACACCCGTCATTTGGTTCCTTCATTTCTCACGCTGATTACCGATCCAAGTGAGGGGAAGCAAGGGGCGAGGTGTGTGTGTGTGTGTGTGTGTGTGTGTGTGTGTGTGTGTTACATGAGCACTGATCAGTTTTTGTTTTTAGGTAGATGATGAGGATTGTCTGCTGCATGATATTAAAGTGAAAAATATCGGCATATAGCTAAGAGTACAACACACACACACACACACACACACACACACACACACACACCTGGCTTACAATGGTGTGTATGTTTGTCTATGTATAAACACATAGGAGTGAAGATATGGTACATATATACAAGACTAAGAGACGGTACAACGTGTGTAAAACTCTCCTCGTAACATAGTCAAATAATCTCACACGAGAGCCAAGTGAAGGTAACAGGGTTCTGAAAGTCAGCAGCAGCAGCAGTGATTAGCCACCACGACCGCGGCAGTGGCCAACAGTGAGACCCAGTAAAATGCGCCAGGCTAGGGGGGGCGGCCTGTAGGCCTATCAATGGCTAGACAAGTTCCTAGAGATACATTAGCCGGGTGAGTCTCTTGATTAAATCTGCTAATGGTTGTGATTGATCGGGTGGGCTGTCGCTGGTGGAAGTCGTCTGGGAATTTGTTGGGGATATGAGGGCAGGGAAGTGTCTGTTTGGTGGGGGAGAGAGAGGGAGGAAGAGAATCCCATGAGTCCTGGGGATTGTGAATGGTGGATAAGGCCCAACGGTGGGGGAGATGGGAATTGAGCATTTGGCAGGGATTAATGTTGTATGCCAGGCAGTCAGGCAGGAAGCCTGTGGTGAGGGAGGAGGGCGAGAAAATCCGCCGTATCGTAAAAAATGATTGTGATCCACAGTGTACAATTCCAATTTTTATTTGGTCTCCCGTTGCATTTAAGATCCGAATCACCTCTCTAAGAGTCGTTTGGACATTTCGTAAATGATGTGTGGGCGAATGTTGATTGTGTGGAAAGGAATGTTGAATGTGTGTATTGTATTTAGGAAGGTTTCACGTAAATTCCAAGAGTGAAGTATTAAAATGAGATCATGAATCGAGGCTTCATTTGATGGTGAAGCCTTGATCAACCCTCCACCGCCGTGTCGAGGCTTCATGAGGTGTGTGTGTTTTCGAACCCTTAGAACCCCTCGTCAGGCGTCTGGACATTCCTGTAGGAAGGGCGGCTGCTCAGGGGCACGAGGTTGAAAATGGGTGTGTTGAGTGACTGTTGGATGCTTGATGGGTGACTACCGGATGACTAACAGGTTAACTGTTGGTTGAATATTGGTTGCCTTGGCTAACTGTTGGATGGCTTAGCAACCGCTCATTCTGAGACATAATCACAAAGATTTCTCAAAAGACCAAAAGGTATACATTGGAATACGATATCCATAAAGAGATTACCTGTTAATATACATAATATCTACCAGTTTACATAGAAAATGTAAGTTATATTCATGTCACAGCTTAGGTATGTATAAGATACTCATCGGCTCTAATTATTCATGAGTTGTCTCGTGAAGTTCAGTAATTATTCACGCAATGATACTTTCCGAATGAGATTAGAAAGCGTTAGGGAGATTTGACGACTGAACATACTGGGAAAAAATTATACTTTTATAATCAGTAGATTTTTTATTTTTTTATTTTTTTCATGTTGGAGGCTCCAGCCAAAGACATAGCCCACGTCAAGGCCCGGGCCTTAATCGAAATATAAAGAGGGTAATTATTACGTGTCAGGGAAACTTCCACGTTCCTACCTGGGCCTCGCCCACGGACGTCGATATATCAGCGTCCTCCTGTGTGCTCGGTCGAAGGGCACCTCTCCAGCGCTGGTTGTGGGCCGGACTCCTGGGGCCCGACTCGTGAATCACCGACGCTGTTGACCCTCAACCGGGTTGGCCCACACGTTCGCTCTCCGAGTTATGCCACGGCGAAGCCTAGCGTCGCACTGCAACAACGAATTGAAGGCGAAGACATCTTGAGGGGTGAGGGAGATGTGATGGATGTAAACTTCCCCGTCGAAGTGCGGTTAGTTCTGTACGCTAGATGGTTTAAGAACATCGCTGGGGAGTGACGGGGAGTCCTTAAGAGTGCTTGAGGTTAATGGAAGAAGACTGTCAGGTCCGTGGATGAGCTGTGATGGTTAATTAATTCCCCGAAGTGTTGCAGTAACGCCTCTTGACCAACAGAGGGCCAGGTGAAGTGACTTTGCATGTTAAGTGTTGGATCATGGTGCTAGATGTCCAACCTGATAATCCTGTTTTGCAGCAACGAATTTATAGAGATACCAATACCGTAACTTTGATATAATTACGTAGATTTGATAATACCCCGATAACAACAGCCGTGAACTGCGGTAAGAACAGCCGTGAACTGCAATAAGAACAGCCGTGAACTGCGGTAAGAACAGCCGTGAACTGTGGTAAGAAAAGCCGTGAACTGTGGTAAGAACAGCTGTGAACTGTGGTACTGTTGTATATATATATATATATATATATATATATATATATATATATATATATAACATTAACATTTAACATTTTCTTAACAGGTTATATTCGAGACGTGTCTGGCGCGGACCTTCCATCAACCGCTTTTAAGTAAGAGGCTAAACCTCCCATTAGCACTCGCTCTGCAGAGCTTATTAGCAGCGGTTAACTCCGGCCAGACGATCGATCTAGCTGGGGTTGCGTGACGTTGGCTGTCACCTCCATAAGGCCGGAGGAGACAGATACACAGCCCGTTAGTCCAGGATGTCCTCGCACATTACTCGGGTTCCCGGGCTCGTCCCTTCCTGTTTGTCGCGAGAAGATTAAGAAATATCTCAACACCTTTTTTTTTCCTCTCTTTTTAATGGAAGTTCTGTGTTTGTTAAGGATACTCTTAGCGAGAGAAATCAGTCATTTGATGGATATATTTTCTCAAAAAAAAAAATAAGGTGGATTACATTAAGTGCAGTTTACAGCAGTGGTCTGGAGACTTGCTTATCTCCTCCACATCTCGCCATGTCTTGAAGCATCAGCGAATTGCAGAGATAGCTTTCAAAATTGTATTTTCAGATTACTTTACTTATGCTGTTTTTTTGTTGTTTTCATGAAGTAATCTATTTGCAGACATTTGTTATCGACCACCAACAACGTTTTTAAGTATATCTTTTCTCTTGAGCAGTACGTCTGAAGGGTCGTACCGTCGTGCTCAAAGGGTCATACTTACGTGCTCAAGCGTCGTCTCTTCGTGATCAGCGGTTGTCCCGTCGTGCTGAAAGGAATGACTGACCAAAATGTTCCCAGCCGGAGCCTCACTGATGTACTCCAAACCAAACTTCTATACGAACCGCGTTCACCCCACCATCAGCAACGTCTATCTCCCTCGCCCTCCTGAAACCAAACAGGAATCTGGATTACCAGCTGTGGTGCTGCACACAGTCTCCCACCAACGCGCGTCTCGTTCGCTCCGAGAACATATAAAGACCCGATACTGTGTGTCTAAAAAGCCTAACTAATTAGCTAGCCTCGTGACACTCGTAAGAACTCAAAACTCTTTACGAGCTCTTGTGGCTTTTGGAACGTCCAGAAAAGCAAGGGTCGTCGTGAGATAACCTCAGGCATCAAGAATCTTTTTCTACAACAGACACATGTACAGTAGACTAATAGTCTCTCTTGGCAGGCTGGATTTACCAGTGGTGGTAGATATGATCTTCAGTGTCCCTCATTTGTTTTCGTAATCTGTCTCTTTGAGCATAACTTTACACACACAATAAATTGCTGTTTACTGGTCAGCCATAACGCGCTGCTTCTGTTGTCCAGCAGCATGTGTTGCTCAGCAGAAAAAGTCATGTCTGAGAAGCAGAAAGGTGGTGGAAAGTCATAGCTGTGTACCCATGTCTTCACTCGTCTTTTCAAGCCTGCCACACTGACGCACTTATAACAATGTCTCTTAACATTTGACGAGTTTTGATGCTTCTTTTTACCGCTCACAGAAGTGCACGAAGTCATATTTTGCCCAAAGCCTACAGTGCTCGGTCGCTCACAGCATTAGCTTCTGCCTTGTTGTCGACCCCACACAACTCAGAGAGCGCGACCACATCACACACTTGTGTGTCTTAAACACGTACACCATCGAGTGGAATCATTCGATCCAAACCGAATTTTTTGCTACGAGTTCGTTAGACTGTCACCACGTAGATAAGACCTCATGACACTTTATCATTCCCCCAGGTCTGTAAACCACAATGACCTCATAGACAACACTATCTGGGCGAGTGCTGTTGTGACCTCACCTCACACCACTCCACTCATGAACCTCCATTATCGAGGTCAATCATGACACTCCCGTATCAACCTCGGACCAAGTTATGGCTTGAGATCATAACAACGTTGCAATTCAGGGGCGAAGGCAGGACCATAAATCTAATTCTTCAGTCGGTGGTATCTCAGTGATCTGATTGTGTCCAATGTGTGGCGGCTTGGATAGTGTGTGTGTGTGTGTGTTTTGTGTATCTGTGTGTAAGAATGTGTGAATGTGTGTAAGAGCGTGTCTGTGTGTTCTTGTGTGTCTGTGTATGTATGTATGTGAACACTCTGCTTGAAAGCATGTGTGTTTATGTGTGTGTATGTTTGGGGGAACGTGTTCCATGTCTCTTTGATTACGTGTGTATATATGTGTTTGTTTCTGAGTGTATGTATGTAGTAGTTTGATAATATATATATATATTTATATATATATATATATATATATATATATATATATATATATATATATATATATATATATAT
>JAYMFT010183400.1:0-25936 GCA_038088735.1 Panulirus argus
GTGTGCCGTTTTGATAACTGCTTCTTTCCCTACACGTCGAAGCTTTGGAACTTTCTACCTTCTCATGTCTTTCTCAATAACTATGACCTAACTCATTTCAAAAGAAAGGTCTTTCTCTTTCTCAAAAATTCGTAAATACTTTCCCTGCCTTTTCTTCCCGTTTCTTAATTCTCTCTATTTTTCAATTAGGACCCGGCCTTGATTTGGACTTTTGTCCGTGACTGGAGCCTGCAATATGAAAAAAAAGAAAGTGTCTCTATCCCTGCAGAAGTCACCACCTGCTATGAGCATGGCAGAGAAAGAAGCATCACCCGAGGAGAGGCAGCGATCTTCCCAGGTATAATCCAAAAGCGAATTTTCGTTTAGTTCATGATAGAGTTTAGATGAGGCAGCTATAGGATGTGGTGCAGTGAGTGAAGAGACATTGACGAAAGTGTGGACAGGTGAACTACTCACCTTCACACACACACACACACACACACACACACACACACATATTCCTTCTGTTCCTTATTTTCTTTCTCATCTCTTCCTCTCGCAATTTTCCTCCCACAATCCCTCTCACCCTTATTGCCTCCCTCCACTCCCTCCCTGCCAGCTCTTGCGCGGCGCCACTCACCGATGCTCATCTGTTATGCACGGGTGACACTGAGGGTAAACATAAGCCGGCACCTTCATCACCCCTCTCTCTCTCTCTCTAAATACCGCCACTCCTTAAATCTTCGTTTATTTACAGGCATTGATAAGCCCGGCTATTAGCCGTGTCCTCTGCGCGAGTCATGCAAGCCCAGAAGACTGCGCTGGTCTCAGAATATTGCTGCCTTATTAAAAGCGGGAAAGGGAGTCTCGTGTTTTCGTTGGCCCGCGTCCGACCCGCGAATAGCAACGGGTCTGAGCGATCGCTTGTGGGACGTGAGAAGCCGCCGCGCCGGGGATCACGTGCTGGCAAAACAACCGAAGTGATGAACAATGTCTGACATCCCTCTTATGGCGCGCGCCCCGGCGTAACCCACTCACCCATATCCTGAACCTTTTCAGTCCTTATTCCCTCACGGCTTACGATCGAAACGTGCCGAGTTTTCGGGACGCCGGTAGATGCCTCTCGGGTCGCTGGGATGGGGTTTAAACTGTTACAGGGCCACTGAGAGAGCGTGACACAGACGAGCGATGGTTCGTGTACCTTAACATATGTGATTCCGCCCACCTCACACCCCCCCGTCCAGGACACTTATGTGATGCGATTGTACGTCCCTTTGATTGATTCTAATTAGCTGTGGATGTCTGTGTAGATTAGCAAAGCGTTGATTAGTATAGCGTTTGAAGCGTGGGCTCGCCTGCATAGTCCTAAATATGATTATTGATAGGCTTTCTGCCTCAGTAAACGAGTGTGGCTAACGAACGTAGAGTTAGACGAAGTGAACGTGCGTTTACCCTGAAGTGGTGGCTGCAGAGAACGTGCACGAACGACTGATAGAAAGACATACGGTCAAGTTTAAGTGATATACGACAGCGTATTGCAACGTGTTCGATATAGTGAGTCTAGAAAATTAATTTAGAGGCAAAGTAGATCAAAGACAGCAGATACCCTAAGTGGATGAGTTTTTTAGTTTTAATTTTTAAGATATTTACTGTCTTGATAGACAAAGTATGTCAGTGAGAGTATGGGTGTAGGGCACAAATGTAGGGGTAGTTGGAGGCCAGTACAAAGCGCACAGTGGGTACAATGCATAGACACAGGAGCGTGACAGGTGGGCCAGAGTGGAGCCCAGGATCCCAAAGGATTCCCCTCCCGTCTGAGGGAAAGGGAGGTCTATGATACATCAGATACGTGTGACATATAATTCCAGGATAGTTAAGTGATGAACAAGAACGTTAAGAGAAACTGTTAAACCAGAATGACAGTGTCGGAAAGAAAAATTAAAACACATAATCTCATTTAGATAATCTGCAGATAAAATCAGTTTACTGATAATGTTAAAGAAATGGGCCATGTTTTTATTGCACGGTTTACATGGATTTTTATAAGGGAAGACCTACACTTTCAGAGTTACCGATAGTTTTATTAAGAAGCAAAGAAATTAGATTTTATATAAAGTTATGGTCAGTAACAATGATATTGGTAACCAAATGAAAGAATTGATATCAAATGAGTCGCTTGGACCTGATAAAGTACTTACAACGTTCTTAAAAAAGTGTAAAGTAGAAGATAGTCAACTCCCTGGCAACTTTGTCCAATAAATCGTTAATAAAGTCTGGAGTTGTATGAGAATTGTGTATGACAGGTAACAGAGTTCCTGATTCTCAGAAGTGGATGTAACCTCAGCCTCAAATCATCATCTGTTACCGTCTTAATATCTTGTATGGAAAAATTATCTGAACAAAAATTGCGAAATCTTGGTAGCGTTTCAATTACGGCCACGGGTGTTGCTAGGCTCCGTCCTGGGAACGCTGTTGTTCAAAGTAGACATCCATGATCTTGACGTAAGAATTTACACCATGATAAGTAAATTTACCGATGACATTAAACCAGGACGCATCTCGACGCTAATGATAAATGAAGAGGACACCACGATGATGTTAAGCACTTTCGTTTAGGAGTGTAAAGTGGCTGGCTACCTAAGTACAATCATATACGGAGGGAAAGTGTTCTGAGTCCGCTTAAAGATGGGTAAAGATGGTAGGGGAATTAAGTATCATTATAAAGACGTAGAAATATCAAAATCAGTAGGACGCGTGTAGGATTGAGTAGTACGTAGTTATCATAACTGATATCAAGCCATTTACAAAGCCATGATGTCAAGGTTTTATAATGTATGTGATAAAGGTGATAGTGTACTCGCTTTCTTATCTAGCAGCGTTAGTAACAAGGGTGCTGTTCAAAATTTATATTACAGATGTACTTTGCATTAGACAGATCCTCACTTGGATTATGTTGTACAATGTGGGTCATCGTATTAGAGTATGGATATGAAGTCTCCTAAGCGTATGCAGAGAAGAGTGATAAACGTTCAAATTAAGAGATAGTAACGTTCCATAGGTTACATAAACATATGACTGTTTATGAATGCTCTCTTTGAGGAAGACTTATCTTCAGAGGCTATAAACTTGAATGTTGAAAACGTAATGAACCGACAGAAACGTATGAGGTAGAAAGGAGGACAGAACGTAAACTTGAGTGACCTGACATTGAGGGACAAGCTGACAGTATACAAAGGTTCGAAAGTTTTGTGAGAGGAGATAAAAGGTCAAGTTATGGGGCCCTACGAGTGTAAAACTCCCTCCCCACGTTGCACGAATGACTACGGCGTTATAGATGACCTTCTCGACCAATGGGAACCCACCTTACCCTGTTTCCGCGTGGACTGCAGCCTTAAAGCTGTAGAAAACCCATAGAAGGGGTCCTAAGGTTTGATATATATATATATATATATATATATATATATATATGTGTGTGTGTGTGTGTGTGTGTGTGTTTGTGTGTCTGTGTATGTAAACTCTTTACCACTATACTCGGAGACTCGAACCGAAGACCATCAGTGTGGCAGCCAGGTAGCCTAACCCCCAGGCCATGCGATTAAGCTCATTGTATATCTTCTGTTATCTGCCTTTCTCATGTGCGACCATATACAGCCATCATTTCATCTGTTATCTGCTTTTTCTCACGTACAACCGTTAGGCCTTCTGTTATCTCTATCTTTCCCACGTACCACACACTGATAAACACCGACACTTTTAAGCCCGTCTCACTTTCACATGTCCCAACCACAACGCTCATAGAAAATAATCGTACGTGTTAATGTATAGTAATATATTCTTCTTGCAAAGCTTCAAAGATATTATTCCTTGGAGTATGAGAACGACTGCCTCCATAAATATCAGGTATTAAACCCTCCTCCTCTTCCTCTCACTCCTCCTCCTCCTCCTCTTCTTCCCCTTCCCCTCCTCCTCCAGTGTCTCCTGAACGCTTGACTACCACCCGCCACTCGCCTGTGGGAACTAGTCATATACACCCATAATATATGATGAAACTTTAGCATTAAGGACGCGTAGTCTGTTCTTCCAGACGAGATGATGAAGATGAGTTGCGCCACCCAAGAGGAGACCCGTCTGTAAGCCGAGGACCTGGGTGCTGCCGGAGCATTTAGCATAAGGGGGAAACTCGAGCACCAGGAACTCTCCCCTCTCTTAGAACCATCCTCTGGGAAGGGCATCCACCCGCGAGCTACCTACAGCCAAAATGCCGAACGAGACAGATATACATGCCTGTTTCACGATGATTCAGAATACATTCGGATCCTTCGTATTCGCAGGTGTTATTGTCGAAGTACACAGCCCGATAGCGGTAAGAACAGGCGCTGTTTACAGAGACTTAGAAAATTGTCTTTAGTCATTAGAATCACTTGTGTGTCCTCAGGTGGCCAAGAAAATCAGGCTAGTGCTTCCTTGCTTCAGTATAAAGAGGACAATAAAAGCTTACCGAAGTTCTTTTCCTGTATAAGCTCTTCTCTTTCCAGTCGGTTGCTGCTGGCTCACCAACTTTACTCTCTACTCCATTCAACGGATCTATCCTCTCCTCGTCCCCCTTTGCCTTGCAACGCGTCTTGTCTACGTTAACTGCTTCCTCGTTTTCCTGCGCGTGAGATGTTTGTGCACAATCTTCCTGCTTCCTGGACCTCCCGTTAGCACGGCGTGGGGTGGGGGTGGGCGGGTAGGGGAGCGTCAGTCGGGTGTGAAAGACACGGTCACCCGACACTCTACAAGGCCCGCTTCCCATCCCCACCACCACTAGCACCACCAACGCTAGCACCAAAACCACGAGCACCATCCCCACCACCACTAACGCCACCATCACCACCACCACTAACGCCACCATCACCACCACCAACACTAGCATCACCACCACCATCAACACTAGCACCACCAACAACAACACTAGCACCACCAACGCTAGCACCACCACCACCAGCATTACCTCCAGATGAGTCGTTATGATGCCAAACGAGAGAGAGAGAGAGAGAGAGAGAGAGAGAGAATCACCCAACACCCTGCCTGACCCCCGGTGTGACCTTTTGGGTCAGAGGGCAGATATGCCAGTCTTACTCCGTCCATTGCCGGGTCGACCTCATCATCATTACAGAAACTAATTTCCTGTAGCGTGGCATAAGTAATTCTCAACAAGTTCCCTTTAGCCTAGTTATTGAAAGAACAAAAAGTTCTTAAGAAAACTTGTCTTTAAATCTTAGGATATTTGCATGTGTTTGAGAACTTTCGGATTTTTTGCTGAACGAAGGTCTCTATTTCCTATTTTTCTACTTCACTTTTAATCCATAGCGATACTAGTACAGGAGTTAATAATTTCCAAATTCTAAGACTTTATTCAGAAAAGAAAAAATCGAACGTGTACCAAATTTCATACTTAATATTATCACTTTTAGTGTCTGTGGTTACATAGCTCGGATGATACTTAGTTTTCATCTCAGATTTTTAGTTGCCTAATAACAATACAGTATAACATGCCCATGTTAGCCCCTGAGTATAAGCACGACGGAACGACCCTTGGATGTAACGGCCTGGAGACCAGGTCACGTCACCATTCCCAAGGGTTGTGCTGTTTTGAATAGTCAGGATTTGTCGAAGCTGAACATGACGAAGTTTGTGGGCAAAAAAATATAATGTAGGTGAAGCAATGAGAGTGTTCAGTCGAATCCTTCGTAAATTGCAAAGAGCGCTATTTTAAAAGCTGACTGCTGTAAGAATCCTTCTGAAATATATGTTTAGTCTGGAGTTTGAGTTTTCTGACGCTAGAATTTCATTTTACAGAAGAAAACTGCGTTTCAAAGAAACCCACTGTGGATGAATTCTCCTCCCGGGATGTTTAAGGTAGGCCAACAACACCCTCAAAAGTTTGTGCAGTAAATCTTCTATTTTCTGGTGACTCTCGAAACCTGACTTATCGTCAACTAATTAGCTGAAATTATCTTAACCAATTCTATCCTCATTGTTTCCCAAATTTAACTAGTGATTTTCGCTTATATCTCAACAATTTTGTAGATCATGAAACCACTTCGGATGTTTTTTATCCAATTGCTTTTACCTAAGCTAACGTAGCCTTAGCCTAAGCTAACGTAGCCTTAACCTGAACTAACCAAGCCTTAACCTAAGCTAACCTAGCTTTAACCTAAGCTAACCTAGCCTTAACCTAAGCCAACCTAGCTTTAACCTAAGCTAACCTAGTTTTAACCTAAGCTAACCCAGCCTTAAGCTAAACTAGCCTAGCCAGTAAATAACCTCTGCTTCAATTGACTATCCACTAACCAGATGAATATCCTAACCTTAATTCCTGATCTACCCATGCCTTTCTACCCTCCTTAGGACGTAGACGTAGACGTAACCCTTACGTCTCACACTTAACTTGGTTATGTCACGAACAAAGCCTTGAGTCTCCTGTCGATGCGACTGTAGGAAGCCGCCAGGCCTGCCCCGCAGTCCCCAACGTAACACAGATTGTCCTGTCTTCACACGCACCGCTTTGACAGCTCACCAGGGCAAGGGTCAACATTTGGTGTGGAAGGGAGGTCAGAACAGTGGCACTGTATCCATCCCCCCCTGTCATCTAATCTGTCACGTGACCCCCAACAGGCGGGAGAGGTCAAGTGCAGGTCAAGGGGACATGTGTTTACCTGAGGAGTGTGCGGAGACCGTGAGAGAACTTGAGGGAGGAAGGGACATGGAATGGAAGGATAAACAGGAGAGGGACCAGTCAGTCTCAAACCCTTGGAAGACACCCTACACACCATTCTTAATTAGACCGACCTTAGTCCAACACACATAGGAGAGAGACAGACTGATAGATGAGAGAGAGAGAGAGAGAGAGAGAGAGAGAGAGAGATGCGATGGTGAGACGGAAGGAGACAGGAGGAGAACACCTTCCAGCAGTTAGCCCTGAAGACATTATCAACCTCCAACAGAATTTCTGTCCTGTTGACCGCCACCACCACCATCATACCTCCACACACACACACACACACACACACACACACACACACCGCCTGGGACCGACTCCGCCAAGGCTGGCAGGACCGTCAACAAAGACGCACTTCACCCACGTCCAGAAGTGACCATTACGTCTCCATCATCCATCATTGTCGTGACCCCCCGAGTTGACCTGACCCAAGCGATGGCGTTGTTCGGGGTGTTCCGTCCCTCCCAACTTCCTTACTACAGCTGTGACCCATCAACGTCATTGGAACGGCTACCGTAACCTAGGCACGCGTGACCTGGGATAGTCTAGTCTTGATCCGATAATTCGTCTTAGAACGTTTTTTCGGTCTGTTCGGTAACTGAAAATTAGCCATGGTCATAATCAAGTACCTGAAACCTCGTCGCAGTGCAAAATGTTTATTATCTATGTTGTTTTTAGTAGTCGTTATAGAATATTGTCCTAATACTTTGCATAATTCTTCGGTTGATAAAGTTTGAAGGATAGGTATATAAGGGTAAGGTGTCAATTACTCCTTGTGTTTTACGGGGAAAGGCCTCGTCCACCGACCAGATCCGCAGGTCATAAAGTGTGTTGATGTCATGTGTGAGTGTGTCTATGTGGTGGGAGTGCAGGGCAACTATGCGGTAAGCGTTCGGTGTCTTGAGTGTGACAACTGCATCTTGGGATTGTCTTATGTGGAAACGGTGCTCGTAGCATTCAAGTGAGCTAAGGATGGTGTCCAGAGCGCATACCCGAAACTATAACTCGTATATCAATGGGGGACTAAGGTTTCTAATCGGTAGGGGTGGCGTTTTTAAGACTGGGTTGGGAGAGGACGGTTGTATATGGTGTTTGTCCGGGCATATTTCTTTGTGGATATGTCTGGTAACCGTTATATTTATTGTGAGTAGGGTAGGGTAGGGGATCTGTGAGTGTAAGTTTCTTTTAGTGTGTGGTAAGGTTCAAGTCTTTGTTTTTGAGTCCCACTTAAGGGTTGATAGCTGGTAGTGGAGTAGTTTGAATTAGAAGAGCCTGAGGCTGTTGCAGAGAGAGAGAGAGAGAGTTGATCATGTTAATGGTAAGCCTGTAATAGACATATTTTCGTTTCGTTTTTCGTTATGTAAGCGCTGTACGTTTGTGGTTGGGAAGCATCTAGGCTACGTGGCTTTGGTAGGCAGTAGTAGTGAGACGTGATTGTTCAAAGTGCTTTGCTATGTGGAGTTTGCAGGACTCTTGCATTTACTTTTGACAAGGTGGATGCCCAGGCAGAAGGAGTGGTTAAGAGTGGAACGGACGTAATCTTTGCATGGGAGACTCAGGAACTTTTTCCTTGTCAGCAGAATCTGGTACTAATAAGTGTTGTGAGAGTTTGGTTTGTCTATGTCCTTTATGTTTCTGTTTGGGATGTATAGAGTGAATTCTATATATGTGTATGTGTTTAAAGTTATGCCCAGGATGGTGAGGGTTTTGTTCGGCGGGAGTAGTTGGCCAGTTAGGATGACAGAAGGGTGCAGGTTGGAATCACGTCAGTGAGTGGGTTAAAAGACAGACACATAGGACCTCTGTGGTGATGCAGGTATTCTGTTTGGAGTGAAGCAGTGTTCTGATTGTGTGATTGTTTCGTATCTGTTGTTAGAGGTAGTGTCATGATGCTAAGATGTGATTATGAGGTCATTTTCATATGATGGGACTTCCATACTGCACTGTGCGCCAGCAAACTTCGTCTGCTCGTCACGTTCAGCGTGGCTTTATCGTTGTCATAGGACGAAAAGGAGTAAGATCTCATTGAGTAACTTCTCACTCCAGAAGCTTGGGTTACGACACTGGATTCCCTAAAGTCTTTTGGAGACGATAACCAGAAAATAGTAAATGAGGAAATGATATTATCTGTGGATTTTGCCTTAATGAGGATTAGGAAAAAATAACGCGTCCCTCGAGATGCATAAGGAAACATAATCTGATGACTTTGGACATGGTAGAAGTCAGGCACAGAGGACGATAAGCGGAAGAGTTGCAAGTCGCCCTTCATTGAAGCAGGCGTGTGTCCAAGAAGGAAAATAGTCAGTTATCAAGCGGAAATGAAACATTTATCACGTGCGTGTGTGTGTGTGTGTGTGTGTGCGCGCTCTCGAGGCCGGTTGAGATGATTATGTCAGCTGACGATTCGCTGAAATCTACAGTTTACCCAAAGTTCAAATGATTTATGGATGATGACTGACTGACCTTCCTCCTCTTCCCCCCAGGTGGCTCCGCTGGACACCCCTCCGGGCACGCACGCTGGGAGGAAATTGCCCCACTGTTGACGTACAAAACATTAGTGAACTTACGTAAGTGTGTGTGTGTCCGAGGGACAAGAGGCCCTAGCCGGGCAAGGAAGGTGTTTAGATACTGATCCGCTTCATGGGATCGCGTCTTGTAGAATCTGATGTCCGTGGCATCTGCCATCGTGAGGTATTAAAACGTATCGCTGAACCTGAAAGTTTTTTTAAGTGTATGTAAATTAGTTTCAATTTATATTCCATATTTTCAACTCCTTGAGTTCGGCGTTTCGACCCCTTTGTGTACGATAGCTTAGACACTGAAAACGCATTGTCAATCCCAAGGGTAGTATCTTCATACTCAAAGGTCGCTAGGTCGTGCTCAAAGGTCGTACCGTCGTGCTGAAAAAAGGTTGAGGAATGCGGAACGACAACCGCATCACTGCCTGGAATGCGCGTGATATTGACATGTCAAAATGATTGCTCTCACATCTGACGAATGGAAAATGATATGATGGACAGTCTGACGAATGGAAAATGATATGATGGACAGTGACATGATACTGACACATCGGATGATGGTTGTTGACAAGATATTGACATGTCAGTTGATAGGACAGTGACATGACACTAGCATGTCATGTGGTGGACAGTAACAAGGGACTTTCACGTGAAGTGACTTAATATTGATATGGTTTTGGCAGGTCAGTTTTGGCAGGTCAGATTATAAGTTAAGAGGACGATAGACAGTAACAGCGATAAAATCTGAAAGAAAATTATAAGAAGAATTAATTCAACGAAAAATAGGAAAAAATAGATAAACAGAAACATATTTGAATGTTGAAAGTGCGACTGTTCTTAAACAAGAGCATTTGAATTTGGGATGTATTTAACCATATAACGATGAAGACATGAAAAATAAGACATGAAAACATGAAAGACTCGTACGTGAACTAAATTGAAGTGGTTCCATCATGTGAACTAAAAATTTTCATCCCCTGCCACTCTCACCCACGATAGTCGTTGGTCGTACTACCCAACCTAACACTTCTGCCTGTAAGTCGTCTTGCTGTCAACTGGTCGTCTTCCCTGCCAACCCACCAATACCACCGCCGCTGCCGCCAAAAGATAGTTTCCGTTCTAACCCACCCAGGGCCCCTGAGGAGGAATTTTATTAGGGGACACAAAGTTTCTTTCGGGCCCCTTTCCCTTTTCCATTAGTCATCCTGTTTTTATCCACTACGGTTTTATGCCATGAGCTGTAAGGCCAAAAAGGGTATGGAAGATGTGAGAGGGGTGGAATGGAGCGCTCTGTTGATTTTCTTCATTTTCTGAGATCCCAAGAAATTCCTGGGCCCTCTTTTGCAACCCCGGGCCTGGGTACGATGTACCCCCTGCATCCCCCTCTCAGAGGCCCTGAGTACCCACCACTGCTGCTAGCAGGTCGATTTCCCCTCTAACCCACCACTGCTGCCAGCAGGTTGCTTCCCTTCTAACCCATCACTGCTGCCAGCAGGTTGTCTTCCCTTCTAACCCACCACTGCTGCCAGCAGGTCGACTTCCCTCTAACCTACCACTGCTGCCAGCAGGTCGTCTCTCCCTCTAACCAAGCAATGCTGCCAGTAGGTCGTCTTCCTTTCAAACCCTTCACTGCTGCCAGCAGGTCGACGTCCCTTCTAACCCACCATTGCTGCCAGCTGGTTGTCTTCCCTTCAAACCCAAAACTGCTGCCAGCAGGTCGACTTCCCTTCTAACCCAAAACTGCTGCCAGCAGGTCGACTTCCCTTCTAAACCACCACTACCACATCTACTGCTGCCTCTGGCTGCCGTCATCCACCATCTCAGGTTCACAAGAATGACACATTCATTACACCTTTAGACACATTTACGACATTGGTTAACCGACAAGGGCTCGGTCTTCACTTCGCTGGTGTCAGAAACACACCAAGAACCTAGTTATCTTCTTCCCAGTGTCTCATCCACGTTAACCTCATAGTCTCTCACCTATACTAAATTATCTCCTGCTTTTCAACCTCTAACCTGAAACCTCCCACTTGAAAGTACCTGATTATCCTTGCTCCCACGAGTAGAGTAATGTTCATCTATCACCCATCATCTAACCACTGATAAATCCATCTCCCGTTGACACTCAATAAGTCTTCCATTTCATAGCTACTCGCTTTCTCACTCTTCAACTAATGAATTGTTTGATTTTCATAAATACATATATCTCCCAGTCATTCATCCTATATCAAATGAAGTATTACTGTAAGTGATTGAATTTTTTCCATTTCTTTGGAAGCCAGTTAATCATGGTTTGTTTCCATTATCCAATCACTTACCTTATGTCTTCATTATTTACTCACTAACCCCATGTCTTCAGTACTGTGTCATCTGCCCCATGCTTCCTGTATTTAGTTATCTAACCTTTCATGTCTTGTGTCTTCAGTACCCATTTTCCTTTTCTTTGCCTCCAGTATCCACTTACCTTACCCATGCGTCCTTTTATCCACCTCATGGTTCGAGTGCCCACTTATCCACCCATTGTTTCCAGTATTCAGTCATCTACTCTAGTCTTCATCTACCTGTTATCTGCTTTTACTTTTTCCAGTTTCATGATAGTATTTCTCTTATTTATTCAGTATTTCTTTCTCTCCCACTTACCTCTTCTGTACCCTCAACCCTTACCAAACCAGTACTCGTAAATGCTTCATAACTCCTTTCGCGTCAGTTCTTCAAAGTACAGTTTTCAATCTCTCAAACTTCTTCTCACAAACAGTCTCCCATTCTTGTTTACTGTACTCTTAACTTTTAACTTAGGCCCTTTTTCTCCAAGCATTTTACTCCCTCACACAGTAGTTTGCCATTTTCCCTTAAACTTCAATTAATTCTCTTCAAGTTACTGAGTTAGTGTAGTTTACTATACATTTCAATTGTTTTACATATTTGTATCATCTGTCATCTGTAATTTGCTTCCTGTTGTTGCAAATCAGTCATGTGCATACAGCCTTTCACTTTGCTCACACATTCTAAAGTCCAGTGTTCTACAGGACAGTGAGGCTTCCACAATACTGTAAGTGTTTCTTCAGTTTTCATCCCACACATTTATTAAGATAATCAACTGAAAGATGAAACCATTGTCTTATTCTTACCATCCTGACTCATAAATTGTGTCTGCTGCTTTGATATCTCTGCCTGCAGTACATCCAACCCTATATAATAATTAACTTGCTGCATCTGCTCATTGTTTCAAAGACCTTCTTCTAATACCTTAAACTATGTATACTACCGCCTTCACCATTACATCATTTCCCTTACATACTGCACAGGTAAACCACCTTAAAGTGCTTTCATCCACACACCTTATGATTTTGCCATGCAACACACCTTTCTCATATCTTCATGCTATTTTCATAATTCCATTTATACTATGCAATTTACTCCTCTCTGCTACTCCCATTTCTTTACCTATCTAACCTATGAAAACTGAAGTTTCCTATCCATACAGTAAGAATTAGAAAGAGCATTCTAGCATTCTCTATATTTACATTCTCCATATTTATCAGAGCTTACATAGCATCTCTGATTTCTCTCTTCCATGATTCTCATCTAATCATCATCTTTCCCACTTCCATCACTGTGGATAATTACCCCCGAAATGCCTAAACCAATCAACTATCATTAATTCTTCTTCAAACTGTTATTACAATACTACTAACCACCTATTTCAAAACACAAGAGCCATGCTTGCTTTGGCTTACATTTATTTTAATCATTCTTCCCCTACACATGATGTTATTACTCATCATTTGACCCGGTTTATTCTTTGACTGAGCTAATAAAACAACATAATTTACATGCAATTTCCACTTGAAATCCTATTTCTATTCATCATTTCTCTAACTCCTACACATCTTTGCATTCTTGCATGTGATTCATTACAATGAGTTACTCTCCTATTTTCACTTCCATAGTTAATTTGTCTAAAATGCATGGTCAACTGCTTCTTTTCAATCACTGCATGGCAAATACACAACTACATGAAAGACATTATAACTGATCATCAAAAGTCCTATGTCTTCCTTGCGTAAACTTCTACACCCACTAATGAGTCTAAGCTTTAACCCATTCACTCTGTGGCAATCTAATATTCCTCACCCATTCTGCCATATATATCCATGCATCATTGATCGTATTGTAAGTAATGTAAGCATGCACTGCTTTACATCTAAGGTCAGCATCGTCTTTTGTGAGAATCATTAATTATGATAATGGGTTTTTCCATATCATTTATCCTTTCATATGTTTCCCTAATGATTAATTTCAACCTTGTACTCAGTAGTATCTTATACCCCTTAATTGTTTACTTTTATTCATTTCTTTTGCAAACTAATTTTGCTCTAGTGATATGCATCTTCTAATTATCATGAAGTGAATGCTTCCACCAGAATCAGATATTTCTCATATCAAAATTATGTTCAAGTTTGAGTGTAAGAGAGAACCACATCATACAGATTATATTGTCATTTCTCTTTGCCATCTAGCTCATACCTCTAGATACATTCCTACTCCTAGATTCCCTTCTCTTGGGCTCCCACAGCATTCAGGAAGCCAGCCTTATTCACCAGGTGAGACCACAAGTCAAGGAATGTAGGGATGTTGTGTGCATGTCTTTGTGAGGTCATTTTGAGTAAGCGTGTGGAAGTTGCATCCAGGGCATAAGGGGTCTTGTGATAGCATCAAATAAAAGATAACTAATCTGTGAATAAAGACTTGGTTGGTTTCACTGTTCTCAACTATTACTCAATTACTTCTACATTTAACCACTAATAATGTGATAAACTATTAAACATCTTGAAATGCAATTCATTTAATCATACATAGTAGTAAGGTGTGAAGATGTAAAGTAGAAGGTGAAGACCTTGGAGAGGATGGAAGAATGTGAAAATTTTCTTTACAGCTAGAGATTTTTCATATTCAGATACGAAAGGAAATATTTTAAGTTGGGTGCAGTGGAATCATCATATGTAAAAGGATACTGTGAATGGGGACTTTGGTTTCACATGGCAGATCACCTGAGTGTGCAGAGTAAATAAGAACTTAAACTAGCATAGCCCAAGATTAGAAATATGAATGAGAAAGCGAAGAGGATAAAATGGAAAAGTTTAAAAATGAAAGGGTTACATCCACACATATTTAGACAACCCATCCAGATCCTGAGCCTTTGAGGAGGATGAGCACTCCCTACTTGGTTCCTTCTTCTGTTCCATCTTTTAAAGATCGAAATACAAGAAGGGGAGGGTTTCCAGCCTTTTCTCCTGCCCTCTTTCGTTGCCTTCTACGACACACAGGGAATACAGAGGTAGAATTCTTTCTCCTTACCCCAGGTAGGGTAGTATTTTTTTCTCCCCTACCTGATTATATTCAGTAATATACCTCAAACAAACTTACTGCACAAGTTCTAAAATGTTTCATGTGTTGGTGTTAAACACCCTTTCTTCACACATCTCCATAAATTAACCCAGAGGGGAATATGATTCTTATGACAGTCATTCTGCATAAAGTCACATGCATCTCTTGCACATGCCAGCAGTGCTTTCCTAAATACTTCTAATTTTCATTCAAAGCACAGTTTAATTACTGACTATTTTCTCCGCATCTATTTTTCTTGCTGCATGACTATAGGTATGATTTTCTTCAGCATAACCTGTTTATCACCAACTTTAATAAAAACCAAAATGCTATATTAACAGAAGCACTTAATTGTGTTATATTCCCTTATCATTCATTACTGTACTCATACAAAGCTAAAAATTCAAAGCTAAAACTTCCACAGTTTCTTAATGAATTTTGTTCAGTGTTCTGTACTACTTCAGTTGTATGCTAATAACTGTACAGAATTTTTTCAAAAGATCTCAATATTTGTGATTCTTTTTCCATTTACATAGAACATATCATGTTCTGGTAATTTATTTTGCAGAATTGAAGTTCCCAACCCCTAAGACTGGCAAAATGGAAAGGAATCCTTACAACAAGGATAGACTATCTAAAACAGGAAAAAGGTACAATATCTAGATTTTGGAAGATATGTTGCATGGGTCAGTGCACTGCATGTTTAGTAAATGGTTTACTGTTCCTTACATCAAGGTAATGAAGTACATGAGAAAAAATTCATTTATCTATTTCTGAGATCAGGTAACTTTTCATTTACAGAAAATGTCATTGTAATGTTTCACATATGAAAAATATAACAAAAATCAGTTATGGACTTACATTAATGATATGGCAGTAATATCACATTATAATGAAACATATAAATTACAGTAAGAATGAAGGACACTGCTGCTGTTGATGAGCAATTTGTCAGTTACAATGTTGTATTCACTGTGGTAGCTTATCCTCACATACTATCACAGGTTCATCATATTGCCATAAAAATGAAATGATTTATCACAGTATTCACTGTCTTATAACATTCACTCTCAGTCTTTGCCTTGCCTGGATTTAAATATAACTATTAATTAGAAAAGATTCCGCTTCAGTCATTTACATAAGTAATGAATCACACTCAGTTTGTGTGAGAAAAACATTGTCAAAGTCACCAGCTGAGTTGGTTATCATTTGAAACAATACCTTTAAAACTGGTAATTGTATCTAAAATCATGATAACTAAACAGCATATTCAAAATCTCCAGAAGAGAGATATCTGCATGATACAGTTACTGAAAGGCTTACACATAACACTTCATGACTATGAAAGACACAAGTATAATGTTTTGTGCTTAAATTCAAGAACTCATTTTCACATGTATATTAAAATTTTCTTGAACATACACAGTAGAATGTTATTCTGCACTACATGGATATCTGAATGAAGATTTGGTTAAATCCATCACTTTTCTTACTATGTAGTATGCTGTATGCAGCAACAGCCTAGAAAAGTGCTACCATTCTCTCTCAGGATTACTGAGCATTGCCTATGTATCTGACACTTTCTTAGTCAGAATGCCTGGTTTCTCTTCCTATCTTGTCAAAACCAAGCAGCCAACAAACAGGGAGGTATATCAACAGTACTACCCGCCTGGGTATCGGGAAGGATAGTGACGACTGCATAATAAGCCAGCACTTCGGTGACTGTCAAGTTGCAGTCCTCTAACCCAGGTAGCTGTCTTTTCTTTTTGCCTCACCCATATGTGAACTATTGGCATTCTGTCCATAAACATAACAAACTCTCTCTGTCACACATAACATAGAACAACGCTTAATTCACACAGCTCATCCTTCGTAACTCTAGATTTTCCTTTGGTGAGCACTATGCGCTACCTTTGTCTTTTGGCAAAATGGTAAGAGCAATAGACAGAAGTAGTAAGAAGGAACATATAGGCAGGAGTATTAAGTAGAAACATTAGGTAGAAGTATTAAGTAGGACCATTATGCGGGAGCATTAGTTATAAATAGTTAGAACTTCTGTAACCAATGCACCTGAGTTGCTCTATGCCAGTGGCTGTTGAAGGAGAGGCACTAAAGGCTAAGAGGCAGCATTGGGGTACACTAGTTTTGGATACTCTATTGCAATAGCCACCTCCTTGAGGGAGTTCCAGGAAGGAAAAGGCATCAGATATAAAGATAGATAGATAAACTAACATTTATAGTATATTCTGAATGTCTGTGAATTTCAGCATACTTTTATTTTTTTGACTACAGACTCTCTTCCTGAACCTTCTTATATCAATTCTTTGTGCTATATATTCTTTTTGTATTCATGTTTCTGTACAAGTTCCTTCTTATTTCTTTACCCTTGTATGCTTTGGATTTGTATTTTCACAGCCATATTGAAGTGAAACAAGTGCTTCTTTGTGCCGGTTACTTACACAAATAATCACACAAGGCATCATTGTAATCACCAGTGTTCTAAAGATCTCTTCTTTGTGTTAAAGTTTTCCCCTTAGCACCTTACTGAATATCATTCCAATCAACTGATATTAGTTAAAGCTTTTGTTTTTCATGATTCTGACCAATATTTCACAATGTATACCTTTTCTGTACAACTTTCCTTTGAATTATGTTCGCTCATGCAATCCTTCTGCCAGCTTCCACCAAATACTCATCATTCTACCAAATCCATCCTCTGGCATAGCAAAAAGTTTGTATTATCCATATGCAGTGATGAATATTCTGAATAAGATTAATACTGTACAGGAGTAGGTACAATACTTTATTTAGAAACATAAATATTAAATTTTACAACCATAGTTGTCACTATCCTTCTGGTGATCAAATTTCTCATTTCTCATTGATAACTAATCTCACAGTGCACTAATTTCTTGCATGTAGATGCTTATTCATTCAAGACTTTCTGTATGGCTCAACGGATTTCCCAATCATTTCTATCAAATTCAGCCATCCAACAGATTAAACCAGTAGTTTCTACTCATGGATCAATCATGTGACCTTCAATTAAAGGTCTTCAGGCATCAAACTAGAAATTTTCAATGAAGGGAAAGCAGTAACAATAGATTCAGGTCTTAGCATCATCTTTCTATCATTCTTTACGGAGTGATCAAGAACTGTAGGGACTGAGTTATGCAAAAAGAATGAGGGTGTAAAACACAAGGATGGCAGGATGCTGGTGATCCTATTAAGTTTAAAGGCATACAGACTATTTCATGTCGTGCAACAGATATTAAAAGGAATCAGAATAAAATTTAAGGAAAGAGGTAATATATTGGTAAATCAAATCCAAGTGCTATAGATGAAGTAGTGAAAGAGATGCTAAAAAGTTTGGGTGAAAGAGCAGCTGAAGTGTGGTTTCATAGAAAAATGGACAATTGAAAAACAGCAAGTACAGTATATAAGCATAAATGCAAAGGGAGGATGTGAAAAGTTAAGGAAAATCATAGCAGTTAGTAAGGTGTTTGGCAGGATTAAATGATCGTCTGAAAAGGAGTAAAGAAAACCTTTCAGTGAGATAAAATGATAAATCATGAAAGGAAAAGACTATGTATATAAGTTATCTACCCTATGGCAAGTTGTGGAAACATTTCTAAGTATATAAATCCATATACCATAATTCCTCTCTAAATCTAATGTATAGCATCTTATGCAGAATCTCCACATATCATCTTCATATCTTCAAAAATTCACTCATCGTAGCACTAATCTCAACTGCTAGCATATCTACCTACATCTCTGATGCCTGTTCTTACTTGAATTCCCTCAAGGGAGTGGCCACAGCAACAGTCTCCATAACTAGAGAACTCCAGTGCTGCTTCTTAGCCTTTAGTGCCTCAGCCTTACAGGCCACTGGTAGAGGGTAACTCTAGTGCATTGCAGAGGGTCTTTCCTACTGACTACTTCAACCTAATGCTCGTACCTACTACTATCTATTGCTCCTGCTTAAACGTTCCTACCTACTACTTCTATCTATCTATCTATATCTCTGATGCCTGTTCCAATTGGAACTCCCTTAAAGGGGTGGCCACAGCAACAGTGTCTCCATAACTAAAGAACTCTCAGTGCTGCTTCTTAGCCTTTAGTGCCTCATCCTTAACAGGCCACTGGCAGAGAGCAAGTCTAGTGCAGTGTTTGCAGAGGCTCCTACCTAATGTTCCTAATGACTATTTCTATCTACTCCTCCTACCATTTTGCCAGAAGGCAGGGCTAGTGCATAGCACTCACTACAGGAAAATCTAAAGTTATGAGGAATGAGCTACGTGAGTTCAGTGTTGTCAAGTGTTATATATAACAAGGAGAGATTGTATGTTTGTGGACAGAATGCCAGTAGTCCATGTGTGGGTGAGGCAGAAAGAAAAGACAACTAACTGACTCAGAGGAGTGCAACCTGACAACCACTGAAGTGGCAGCTCACTACGCAACCATCATGAAGCTTCCTGATACCCAGGTGAGTATTATTGGTTATATACCTCCCTGGTTTTTGGTTGCTACCAACTACAGCCAACTTCCTCTCAGCCTTTCTTTTCATGTTTTCCATCATACCTCCTTCACTTGCACTTTATTAACAAATCTATCTTTACATGTTCTTTCCACATAAGACTAATGATACATGCAAAGACTAATAATACCTTCAATAGCCTATTAGACAAATATCCATCATTTAAAGTCTCCATTATAATAAATTAAGGACAAAAATAGATGTACTAATATCTTTTCTTTCATTTCCAGGTTAGGAAGATGACCTTTTTCCATCGATTCATTGCCAGACTATATTTGAATGGAGCAGTAAAGGCAGTAGCCAATTGTATTCATTTTCACTCTTACCTGTAAAATTTCATGATTGATTTACTGTAACAATGCATGGTATTTGTTACAATTATAATCTTGCACACTTTTCTTACTGCAAGGAATGAAGGCCAGGTAGAGAGTTTTTTCACTGTTCTGCCCTAACCTCAACCATCCATAAAGAAAAGTTAATTAGCATAAGAATATCATTTGGCAGATAAGCTTGTCATGGGCCAAGGAACATTCTGTTGACTGCATTTCCTATGTGCTTTTATGTATATGTTGATACTGGCTTTCTCTACAATTACTGAAGATTCCTTCATGAGCCTTCATCCTTCTTACTAACAATAATCCATAGGTTTTCCATCATTTATGTTACAAGGAAGCAGCATATTCACACTCAGTGAGTCGACTGATCAATAAAACATTTGGATGATGAGAAAAATGTATCTAGACACTATACATTTGTATTTTGAAAATAAGATAGGTAACTACTGGCTTCAACTGACAATTGATTCCAAATATTTTTTTATTTCAATGATAAAAAAATCAAGAACATCCACAACTAATGCAGATGAAAAGAATTCAAATCAATGTGGTTTGGTAGCAGGTCCAAGTGATGTGTTAAAGTACGATACAAATGCAGAATGAAGCATGCCTACTCTGTGAGCTTCATCTGCTCTTAATTTCTGTAGTTCCTCTTCTTTCATCTTGATCTGTCGCTTATGAACATCACATTCATGTTCTAGCTCTGAATTGGTTCTGAAATAGATAAAATGATCTGTTTACTGTGATATTATTTTTATGTAAATATAACAAGCCAATATAATCCTGCAATTTATATGTTCATACTATTTTTCATTATTATACTTGATTGCTGTTCTCTGCATCAGTGAGGTAGCGCCAGGAAACATAAATAACACTGAAAACTGTCCAGGAAGGGGTACACGGAAAATGGTTGACTAAAATTGTAGTTAGTAATGAACCCCAAACTCTCGTGAGTCAAAAGTCCTATGACAATGCTTGAGAAACATGCTGAATAATTCTATATATACTGTTTTAAAATACTGAACTTGACTAGTAGCTGTTTAATGATTAAATTATAAGAAATCACAATATGTCAAAAACTAACTTTCAGGAACAAGTATATATTTTCTTTCACTAATGACCAATGTTTTATGTGCTTGATCTGTCAATAATGTTTCTATGCAAATTAATTAAAAAAAGTGCTATAACTCATCAACTGTATTAATTACCCACTTGAACCATGCTTACTGGCCTCCTCTGCTGGAACAAACAGTCTTACAAACTATTCAAAATTCCAAAACTCATTTTCTCATGTACTAAGGTCAGCAATGAAGTGGTGGGCACTGGGTTTGGAAGAGATACCCAGCAGACCCCTAAGAGCCACACAAGGGGAGTTCTGCACTTCCAAATTCAGGCAATGGTGAAAAAAGAGTACTGGCAGAGCTCTACTGCCCACTATGACCAATGTTTTCCAGTGAATGGTTCTTCGGACAAGCTGCAGTAGAAGTCATCTTTTTTATATCAAGGGGATGAGCACTTGAAACAGGCTGTGTGCGTGTGTGTGTGTGTGTGTGTGTGTAATTACCTGTTTGTATTCTATGGAGAAGAGTTTACACTCATGGGCCACATCTCTTGAACATTCTCTTCTATCATAAAACTTCTTAAATTTATGTATGCTATCTACATTATCCATCCTATCAGTCAATCTGTTCCATTCATCTATTCCTCTTATCCAATAAAGTATTTCCTCATATCCTTATTAACAAGCTTCTTACTTAATTTCATGTTACGTCCTCTGGCTGCTGTATTCCTACATCTCTCGAAGAACTCTCCACTGTCCACATCATTGATCTTCTTTCAAAAATTCAAAGTTTGTGATCAGATCACTCTTCACTCTTCTCTCTTCTAGGTGGATAAATTTAAAGCTTTCAGCCTTTTCCTATAGCTTATTTCTCTTAATTCTGGCACCATCTTTGTGGCCCTCCTTTAGACCCTACTCTCTATGAGCTCTTTGTACTGTTTTAATTGCACTGTGGTGACCAACATGAGAAGCATATTCTAGTTTTGGCCATATGTAGGATATGATTATCATGCTAACTATTTTCTTATCCATATGCTTGAAAGCTATTCTGATATTTGCCAGGAGACAGCTTGTCTCCTTAAATACTGTATTCTTCTCATTTGGACTCTGGTAACAGGTTAGGGACAACATCGACTCTCATGTCAGCAGTGCTGCTCTACTGCCAACACCCACCTTTTTAACTGTGAAGTAATTTGGGTAATTGCTCTCACTGGGGTTATACATATCCTTAGTCAGGAGAAAGTATAATTCTTTTTTAATCAGTGAATCCCTCACACATGGAGGGGATGCTACGTCTTAGGCCTACACAGCAAAATGGTTGACATTTTCTTTATCTCTATAATCTTTTTCCCATTGGACCCTTGTAAGATGTCATGGTTATATTGTTAACTGTTCTGTTAATCACTGTCCAAATATTTCATGAATGAATTTAACTGAGTTCTTTGTCTGTTTAAATATCTATATCTTTCTGAATTTCCTCTTTATTCTCTCTTCATGTAATTATATTAGTTCTGGTTCATCTGCAAAATATCTCACAACACTTCTTTTAACTATTTGTCTGTGTCTGATATCATTACTATAAACAATATCAAAGCTAAAACTTTCTTGAGGTACACCTGATAAAACAATCTCTTCCGTCTGCCATGATTCTTAAATCAATCCATCTTTCTAACCTTCATGTCTGCTTTGCTAATTTATCAACCAAACTTCTATAGTTTACCTCATGAAGAGCCTTAGTAAAATCAAGAAATACAGTATCCTTCCAAGCAACAATATAACCTCTATGTCAGTATTGTTTCAGCAGACCAATGAAATTTAGAATAGATCAGGGAATACAGTACAGTACTGTATTACAAAATCATATGAAACAGTGCCCTGCAATATGAAAGCTTCTTATTAGGTTCATAGCAAAAACATCATCATCTTGAAGTTACTCCCATTAATATGAAAAGTTAATCAACATGTAGAATTCTTCAAGAAATGTTTCCAAGCATTAACTATGCTGCTGTGTCATCCACAACTAAGTTGAGTGTAAGTTTATGATGTCTCCTTGTCGAGAATGCATAAAACAGCATTTGTGTTGGAAAGAGGGACTTCATCTGTTCAACAGTTTCATTACAGAATTAACTCCCATCCCCCAAAAGGAGCACAATTCTATGCTGTAATTCACATGGACACACAACCACACCAACTGCAAATTGTTGCATGAATAAACAGATGTTCTGAAATATATTAAATGCTATTTAGTGTATCATAAAATGCTGAAAATAACTTTTTGTGGTCTGAATACTGTATTTCTAAATACAAAAAATTGGACTTTAAAGGGTTTCAAATATCAAGAGTTTGTGTGCATCAATGATTTCATTATTAATAAATGCATTTAATGGTACTGTGTCTGTCCAAGTCACACATAAAAAGAATACTCAGAACTTAACCTAATCACTGATACATACCTTCTAAGGTTCAGGATTACACTGTTTAGTTTGGTAGTTTGTTCAAGCTCTTTCTGAAGTTCCTCCAGCTGAGCAGTAAACTCACTCCTAACACGTTTTTCTGCTGCCTTCACCTCTGCTTCTTTGTCCTCAACACTCTGTTATAAGGGTAATGGCATTATCGAAAACTATAAGAAAATTTGCCTTAACAAAGTAGGCATCTACTGCATATCACAATTACATAACTTTGCATGCTTATCTGTGAATGAATTTAGCCCATAAAACTGGGCTCATTAGCAAGAACCTGCCCTATTAAGAATGAGCTGATGCTTCCAGTGAAGCATTAGCTGTATGAGTAGCACTTTACAGTCTTCATGCATTATGCCCCATAAAAGGATGTGCAGCACTGCCTTATGAATTTGCTCTTGAAGGTAAAATAAAAATCACCACCAAAAACTTAGTTTCTCTATCTTAAAATAATCACTTATTGACTGGTATTCTGAGTGGGGATGTTATATGACTATACAAGTAATTTTCAATACATTGCTGTAAGATATAACATTATGAAAAGAATATGTTACATGGAAGAAATGGTCTAGGATAAAACTTAAGATGCTACAAAGAACATGCTAATAGATATACTTGAAAACAAAAGGGGTGGGGGATGTAGCAATCATAGGACTCCAGAGGTGATCCTGTTTATATAAAATACATCACTCATTTTCAAAATTTACTTTCTGTGCTTAAGAATAAGCTCTTGAGATTTGTGCCTTACTTATATAGCAAACTGGTACAACTTGTTCCTGCCTATGTAATAATCACTACATTATCCTGCTGGGCAGTAGAACAAACATCTGTACCTTAAGCCTCATGCAAACTTATCAATGAAAACCAACATCACTGACAATAAAACTATATAGACTTACTTGTAAAATATTTGTTAGTTTCAGAAGTGAAGCAATGAAAATGCAATTTTTTGCCAAATAGATCTGAAGTTCCTAATGCCCAAGTTTTGGAAAACAACAGCTGCTGTATATACAAGGCATATGAAGCAGAAAGTTGACAGAAATTGAGTTAACTGAGCCCTCCCTTTCAATTGTAGCAGACAGCTTTCATATTCCCTGATCCCCACTACCTATAAAACCCTCACTTCTCCTGATCTCCATTCCCTGCACAACCCTTCCTCTCTAGATGCCCAGCCCACACACTGTCCTCCTTTTCCTGACTCCCTCATAGCCCTCCCTTCTCAAGACCAACAACCCCTGTATGGCCCTCCCATCTGCATTCGCCACCTTGCTTTTTTCTGTTTAAACATAACTTAATGGATACAAACATTTAGATAAATTTTTGGAGAACTAAATTTTTCAAAGTTAATAGGTAACAAACAATAAACATAAAACTTACAGCAGTGAGCTCAGTAATATCATTGTTTAGTGTATGTATTCGAGTATTAAGCTTAGCATTTGTAGCTGTAAGGGCTGAGTTAGAAGCCACCTGGACTCTCAGCCTTTCCTCTGCATCATTACAACTCTCTTCCATAGCATGCAAGCGCTCTTCCAGTCCTTTCACCACAGCAGACTGGAGATAAAAAAAGCATGAAAAAAGAGGATAAAACATGGATAGAGTACAAGAAATTGTAAATTGGGGTAACAAGTTTACCATGTTAGGGTTCTATATGATGGAAAGTAGCATAAGCTGCTTGAAGAGTTGTAAAGAATATAACAAAAGATAATGACTACCGTTTATGATATGAAGAGGGCTGCAGTTGGGACAATCAATTTTGCTGTTCTGCATATATGCAAAAATATGAACATTTAGAAAAGATGGATGAAGGACAGAAATTTAGCACCTAAAGTGGATTTTTCAGGGGGACAGCATAAGAAGGTATAAATAATGACAACAATTTTGCAAAAGGAGGAAATAAATCAAGAAGTGCTGAGGTAAAATGGAAGGACAGATAGAAAGACATCATGTTTCATCAAAATGTCAGTGAAATTCATGTATCAAATGATAGATAACAGGTTGAAGAACATATCAGTAAAGTATAACTGGCAATAATCAAGGATTAATGCACTAAGATTTAAGTGACTCTAAGGGCTGGAGGAGATCCTGTATATATCAACCTGCCGTTATTGGAAGAATGACCAAGTAGATGAGTAATGGTAATCATAATCAGTTTCTCTGAAAAAGTTAATGACACTTTCAGGCAATGTCAGTTAGATAAATTTTTACATAATGCTGAGAGTAACTTACATGTTCTGCCTTCAACTGCTGTTTAAGGGAAAATAACTGAGCTTGTGCTGAACTTCTTTCTGCTGAAATTTGAAGCCTCAAACTGGCAACTTCTGCCTGTGTTTCACCTCTCACAGTCTCAGAATTTGACAACTTCTCCCTCAGTTCTGCCTGTTAATTAAATCCATCACTGTATATCTTCTATAATCAAAAACACAAACAACTGTAACATTAATATCAGTGAAGGTCTATACAAATTGGATAGCTTTATTGTATATAAAATTTGTTAGCAGTTTCCTTCGTTGTCTACATTATAAAATTTTATGACATACATTTTGCCAGACTCAAACGCACCAACCCAAACACCACCAGTCAGGTAATGCTTGTTTACCAATGGCATCCTAGCTATGTCTCTTTCATGTATATCAACTGACTGTTCTATATCTCTTTCTTGTATCTCCCATGATGATGTGATCATTACATGAGAGTGCACTTGGGAACTTATTGTGTTTCATTTTCCTGTGGATTACCAGCATTTACTAGATCAAGCATACTTCTGTGATCTCTTGCAGTATATAAATATATATATATATATATATATATATATATTTTTTTTTTTTTTTTTTTTTATACATATTCGCCTTTTCCCGCGTTAGCGAGGTAGCGTTAAGAACAGAGGACTGAG
>JAYMFT010183401.1:0-12008 GCA_038088735.1 Panulirus argus
TCCCCAGGGAATATATATATATATATTAACAAACCAAATGGATCCATTATACATCATGATATACATGCGTACTCAAACACAAGGTCATGCACATTAATACTGACTGGTAGGCAGGCAGGCAGGGACACAATGACACACTGTGTTCATACAATAGAAAGCAAAATGTATACAGAGGGATAATTACGCCAAAGAGGACAAACCATCACTTGCACACCAACCCTTCCCCGCACACCATTCCACGCACGGGCAAAGTGAGCTATTTTACCCCCAGTGAGCACGACGGAGGCACCGCCCAAGGTTAAGACTTCACCATACCCCAGGCGCTCACACCATCTCGATTGTCGTTCTCGACAGTTCGTTCATCTTCATTTAAGCCACAAGTCAAGTCAAGACAGTTCGTTCAACAGTTTAAATGGTGTACTGGCGTGGGTGGCGGCTGCCACATTCCTACAACACCAGATGAAGATCATTACCATAGTGGTTCCGACGCTCACACCAATATATATATATATATATATATATATATATATCTATATATATATATATATATATATCCCAAGAGTCTCTCCTATCTTTATGAGTCTCCTGTGTCACTCAAGAAGCTAGCGACGTCCACCGGATGGGGGACCTCGGGTCATACAGTTGTGATGTTGTGTGCGTCTGTGTGTAGAGAGTGCAGGGCAATTGATTCGTAAGCGCTGGGTGTCTTCTTCATGGTAGTTGTATGGTGGGCATGAAGTGTCAAAAGATAAGTTGAGTCACTTTTTGTAGTGCTGTAGTGATGGGTGATGTCCAGAATGTAAGCGGGAGAATGTTACTCGTGTTTGTCTGGGGAGTGTGGTTTCTGATGGTGGACTGGAGTTTAAGATGATCAGTTGGGAGATCGGTTGTTTAGCCCTTGTCGGTTTATTTCAGTGTGAATGCGTTTTGTCACTGTTACATTTGTTGCTGGTGGGTGAAATCTGTGAGTAGAGGTTACTGAAGTGTGAGGCAAAGGAAAGATTTTCATTTCTATTTACGGGTTGGTGGTTTGGGTTGGAGGGGGTCTACCGGTGTTGCAAAAAATCTGGTATGTGAGCATGCAGGGCCGTCCCTTCCTATGCGCTGTATACGCTCAGAGAGTAAGGGCCCCGACCGCTAAGGGAGCCTTCCCGAGTCCCGACCATTATGTAGTGGCCTTCAGAAAGCAAAAATGCCGTCCTAGACTTCCTAAATTTTAACATTTTTCTTAGGGTAATGCCCTCGAGCCCCCTAGACTTCGAAGGGTGAAGGGTCCCCTAAAAACTGGTCTCAGTTTAGAGCCCAAAAAAGGCTAGGGCTAGCCTTGTGTGCGTGTGTGTGGACAGCCCGGAGTGTGCGATAACCTATCATCCACTATGGAGAGGTAATTCTACGTTCGTGGCGTCCCATCTCTCTTAAACTGTCTAATGTATTTTACGATCTATAAACTTATTCATATTCTTTGTGCATACAATTTCCTCCCTTAAATTCTATGCAAATCCACAGTTCCTTTACTGTGTTTCTTCGCGTACTCTGCAACTTGCCTCTGACAGTTTCGTTGTTCGTACTTTCGTCCACTTGGCATTTTCAATTTTGAACTCTCTCTCTCTCAAAGACCTCAAAAATCTTAGAAAAAAGAGATAAGTAAGAAAAAGAGAGCTTTTTGTGTCCTATATGATTTATACTTTAATTCATCATTCGATTAAGAATATTAAAGGCTGTATTTATGAATCGATTCTTATGATTATAATGCATTGACTGTGTCCAGACGGAAGTACTTGAATACTTTTATGAGTTTTCGTACGAGAACTTAACACTCCTGCTTCTGTCCACTAAGCGATATTTCGGAATCAACCGAAAGATTTGTCCTCAAATAACTTTGCGCAACTCTGTGCAGTTTTCATTAGGATTCCGATGTTCCATATGTACAGCGGGACAGCCCATCACACAAGGCAGTAGGGCCGCGAGTGTGATGTCACCTTCAACGCGACTATCATTGTCAGCAGATGGAAAAGACTGCAGTGTGTTCGAGGATATCCTCACCCCGAAGGAACCCACCTTAAGCTCTTCTCGCGTGGAGCGCAGCCTCTAAGCTGCGTATCCCTCAAAATGTGGATCCTGAGGCTACATAATAATAATTATCATAATGATAATTTCTACGACAATGGACGTAAATAAATGGTAGTGCGCAGAAAAAACAGTGGCAAAGAGAAAACGGGGATACAAAGAGTCCTTACGTTTTATTTCTGCACACAGCTGATCCGTTCTCTTAACATTTCGTATTTAACAGCGAAGCAAAAAGCGAAAGAAGCGAGTTAAGTTATTGCTGGAGCCGCCGGCAAGCTTAGCCTAATAGGCCAAAGGGGCCTTCACTAAGCTAATAATAATAACAATAATAATAGTAATAATAATGATAATAATAATAATGATAATAATAATAATAATAATTCATGCTTGTTCGCTGTTTCCTGCGTCAAGAATTGACGACTGGACCGTTCCCCTGTTCCTTATTTTGGAAAACAATAATACAGTAGAGATGAAGTTCCAACCTTCCACTCCCATCCCTCTTAATCGCCTTCTAAGGCACATCCCCAGGAATAATAATAACTAATAATAATAATGATAATAATAATAATAATGATAATAGTAATAACAATGAAAATACAGCCAAACTGTCTCGGGTCTAGTAGTAGTACAAAATCAAAATCATTAATGATCGTTCAACAGGAAGTAACTCTGGGTATAGACTGTCTGAAAAGATGTGATCATACTACAGACTCATTTGCAGATCTTAAGATATTAAGAACAGAAAATATCTGTTCATACTACATTTTCTCTCGCCTTTTCAACTAAAGCCATCTTAAGTTTCGTATTTAAATCCACCTGAGACCATGTACGGTACAAATATCTGCATGCCTTTTCGAGATAGCTCCGCCCTTAAAAACTTTGGCCTTTATTCTTAAGCTAATACTACATTTCACGTATCTACGTGTAGTTTTGTGTCCTATATGGTTTATTCTTTAATTCATCATTCAATTAAGTATATTAAAGGCTGTATTTATGAAATGATTCTTATATGATTATAAAGCATTAATACTATGTCTAGACGGAAGTACTTGAATACTTTTATGAATTTTCGTAAGAGAACTTAACACTCCTACTCACAAAGCAGTTTGTCCAGCAGGGTAGAGTCCATCAAACAGGGGCAAAATCTTTCTTTACAAGGTAAAATCTTTTGAACATGGTAGAGTGCGTCCTATATAGCAGTGTTGCTCAAAGTGTGGTGCTTGTCTTTTCCCCTGTGGAGGTTTGAGGTAATCAAGGGTTACGGCGTACTTAACTTGAGGTTTTAAAAAACTCCATGGCAGCAGCAGATTTTTAGACACCGTTTCCCCAAACATTTTTGATCGCGACCGTAAAATGAACCTCTTCCCAGCCTAGTGTAAGATAGGGTAAGATATTTAATACACTATGCACGCTACAAGCAACGTTCTCACGCACCTGTTTTATTTTTGACAGTATTTCCATTACTCATTATTCCCCAGTATCATTATGTAATTATGATGGCAATATTCCATATTTTTTCCAAAAGTGTTATTTTCCACCCCCTTACCGCAACCCTCAGGAACATCCTTGCGACTCTAATTTGAGTCGCGATCCTGGGTTTGGGAACCAATAATTTAAAAGAAATATTCAACATTGATATTCAACTTCTAACAATAATAAATTACTACTTAAGATAAAGAACTGCATCCCTCACCAACTGGTCTTGGGAAGTCAGGCCAGTTCTTACCAGCTGGAATGATCGATTGAAGCAGGGATGAGCGAAAGGATGAAAAACTTAAAATGATAAGAGAACGAACTGAAAAATTTTAATTGTTGGTAGTTAGTGCGGCCAGGGCGTGAGACCCTCCTGCTCCAACAGCTAACTGAAGAATGCCGACGTCACAAAACGTTTTTCTTTTTTTTTCTACTGGTTCAGTAATGACATGAATGCTAAATCTATTGCTTCTGGACCTGTATGAATGATTTGCGATCAGTGTAGGTGGTAGAATGGTCTTTTTGTGTTCATTAATCGTAGCCTGTCGAGGATGGACCTGCACAGGGATGGGTTGGGTAAGATAGCTACATTTGACAACATTGTAATAAGATAATTCTATATATATAGCAACTGCATTTTTGGAAAATGCCTTACAGTTATCAACTTGAAACTTTTATCACAAGAGATTTCTGTTTTAATTGAAACGCAGTTAAAGGTTACTCTTGCAACTAGACTTCTATTATTATTATACTATTCTAAATCTGAAATATAATTTCTTCTTTCATTATTAGAATTTTACCGCTGTCACTATTCTCATGATATTATTGAAATTGATGTGTCTAGTTCCTGGAATATCTAAAGTCAAAGTTAAACCCTTTTTCCTACGTATTCTTCGTATCACGACATTGATGGCAACGACAAACATGTCACCAATTTACACACATCCGGCAATGATTTATATTAACAGAAGTTGTATCATTTCCGTGGAAACAATACACAAGGGGTGAATACATGAGGGGTGAACCATGCTGAAAAAGCATGGTAGGCGCGTAGTTAGGCGTCAAACTTAGTGCTCCATGTTTGAAGTGTGTCACGCTTAGAGTGGCAATAGTTACCTCATACAGAAATTAATTAATTGGTCAACAAGCAGCTTAGATATCCAGTTCTCTATCATAATCTCAGGTGTGAAAAGAACAAATGATGTTATTCGTTTAAGAACGTTTGACCTAATATATCTTTTGCACACGAGTGCATTTTAGGTGCCCAGTGGTGAATTTAATCTTAGGCGTGAAAGGAATTTGTAATATCAAACGTTTTAGAACGAGTTTGATCTGATGCACCTTGTTCGCACTGCCTCTCTGCAGCCACCGCGGTAAGGATTCAAAATCCGGGATACTGATTGGAAATATGTGTACGTATACGTGATGTGTACATGCACTTAATTCTCACGGCAACGATGGGCAGCCGGGTGAACCTCCGCTGTTAATCGCCTATAATGGCGTCCTCACTGTTTGAGTCTAGTCCTAGCTGTGCTATGCCCCGTATCAAGTGGACGTCTGTCACTGAGACGCCGTCTTTCGTCACCATTATTAGCAATGCCTCGCCAAGCGGACTCCATTCCTACGATATGGCCCGCTAACTCGCGTTTCCGTGGGACAACTTAGTTCTTCCATGTATATGTCCGACTGCATCCAACTCCCCGTAGCTTCTGCAGCCATTACTGCTCTACTGTCAAGACACCGACAAGCACGTGAAGAACGTTCCTTGCTGAGTCAGATGACTTCTATTTCAAGACACGCCACACCAAAGTCATTCTGTGGAACGTTCTTCAGTCGACGTATTTCCAGCTTTATCAAACCGTTTACAACAAAATTGTGAGTATTGGGTGTTGTAGTGACACTAACGGTCCGCCAACGGGAGTTTCCTATTCTAATTGGTTAAATTAACATTACATGTGCTTGTCTAGATCAATACACAACTGATTGAGCAACAAACTGCAGCGATAACTATTGGCTCATCCGCGAGGGTTCCTCATTTATCTTAGCTTCTCTTCCCTGCAAACTAAATAGACATGTATACTGCTTGCTACGGTGTCTTGACAGTCATATTTCTTAGCTTAGGAATCCCAGTGAAATTAACTTTTAATTACTGATGAGCTAGTCGTTAAATCTAATTACTCTAGCCTAGGAAGTGTTCTGTTAATTATAATGCCCAGTACATAAAATGTTGACTTTTGTTCTTGAGGTTGTCTTATATCCTAAGTTTTTGTTATTTCATTGCTATAATATTTCAGTGATGATTGTTAAGAATGATATGATTCAGAATAGCATAAAATATTTATCCGAAGCATACATTACTGATACGAGTGGTCACGCAATATTTCCCAGTGTTAAATTTTTTGTGTTTGGGCTAAGCTATGTCTGTGTGATTCTTTGTGTTGCTGGGCGTCCATTAACTCTACCTGACCTGTGTGGACTTTTTACTTTATAGTTTGCATTCAGGTGTATATATATATATATATATATATAGATAGATAGATAGATAGATAGATAGATAGATATATAGATATAGATATAGATATATAATTTCCGGTACACTAGTAATAAATACATTTTATCCTACTCTGCCCAGCCGGTTCTAACATCTTCATGTTGTTTTAGGACCACTTTTGTTGCTATTACTCCGATTCGGCCAAGATTTACGAAACCTGTGATGCTTTGGACGTCATTCATACATTTATAGGTTCAGCGAATCAGATGATGGCTTATTACACTTGCATGGGCGCTGACAAGAGGGGTTATTTGCCTCCACCGCCTTTATATTTTGTAAAATAGATACTTTATATATGGCATAATCATGGTCATAGTAACTTGACTGGGATTAAACAATATTTCTAGTAATCTAGATTGAAACAATTTATGTTTATAATTAAGCACGGACCTCTGTGGTGCAACAGTTAACGTTGCAGACCATCATGCATGCATGGGCCGTCTGAGATCAAACCCGCTTGGGTTCGAATCCTGATCGCGGCAGCCGGTCCACAGTCCACCCAGCTGTTCATCCTCCCATAGGGGTTGGTCGATTGAATGGGTATCTGGCATACGATAGGGTAGTGTGTGCGTGCATGCATACATAGATATGAAATACATGGCACATATATACAAGATTAAGAGACGGGGCAAAACGAGTGTAAATCTCTCTCCCCGTAATATACATGTAGTAATCGCAACAAAAATATTCTTTCAGTCAGTTGACTTACGTGATAAAAGCTGATCCCCTACATTCAAGTTTTGTCTCCCCTTCCTTGAAAATATTTCCGTGGGTGCCCCTGACCACTTGGATCGGGTTCACCTAAAATCACTGCCAATACAGAGAAAGAGAGTTAGGATCGCAAGGTGTTGAATGGGCCACTTGTGTTTGTAAGGGGTCACGTTTCTCTTTCAGAATACATCTGCTTCTTCCAAAGTAACTCTCCATCAATGCTTCGTTGAGCAAGATAGCTATATATCCCGATGCTGCCATCAGTTATTTTCACACAGCAGTCCGTTCTATATGAAAAAAAAAATCAGTTACGAATATGATGAGCGTAAATGCCATGAGTCATAGCCTAGGTAGTATGGTAGTGGAAAAATTTAGGCAGGTATAATTACTATAAATTTTTTATTACTTGCTCCTGCGTCATTATTTGACTATAACACTTCAAGAAACAGCCTTATCAATTTCTACTACAGAATCTTTAAACTCCAACATCAGTGTCTTATCTATATTGAGAATTTTCTCCATTTTCTCCCAAGAAGCAGGATAGGAATAAGGCAGCATCCTTCTCTCGTGCTCAGAAGACAATAACCAAACCATGCGTTATTTCCCCGTAGAGTTATATTCAGTTCTGACGCTCGACCACAATTTACAAAGTAGATACGCAGCCTGTACATGGGCGGATATACATAGAGTGTGTATGTCCTAAGAATTATCCTCAATACCGAAAGGTGTTTGAGGAGTTTGGATGGTGGATGTGGCTTGACGTTGACGGCCTTGAGGACTCTGGAAGTCGATGAAAAATGAAAATTAAAAATCTTTGGAAGTTCGTATCCTGTTCCCAGTGATTAAATCTTAAAGATATATAATATTCAGATATTAGTTGGACTGATCCTTGCTAGAACAGAAATTATTATTGTTATGCATCTGAAAACGCCTACTGCCAATCCAAAGTCAACTTTCGAGATTTATCATACTATATTTGCGACGAGTTTTCTAAATTTTATTTTAGATCTTAATGTGTAAAGCAATGCATAAGTGGATAATTCGGAGGACAAATCAAAAGGGGACAGACAGCAGTGAAAAACGAAAAATATGAGATTATCAAATATGATTAACAGCATTTTAACAACGCTGGCACCAACTTCATCTACTCCATCAACTTTGACCAGTTTTGAAGACAACGTCAACGAAAGAAATGCAGACTGATCCTGATGACCTGAAATATGGTTTTATCCCTTCATTTGGTTTGCTTAATATCAACTCGCTCACAGAAGCACGAAGCCTGCAGCACAAATTGGCGCTTGTGAACAAAGCCTCCGGTACCAGAACATGCCAACAGACTGCAAATAACGTCATCTTGTATCGCCGACATATTGGTGCTTATAGTTGCAGCGGAAGTCCCAGCTCTCACAAAGGAACAGTCAAAGCATCTACTTTACATTCTAGCGTGTGGCATGTTAGTATGGATTCTGGTGCCCTAAATCTCTCGGAGTATGCTAGAAGTCTGGATGATGTTGCCAAAGAAACGTTATTTAGATGGAATAAAGCGTACGACAACCGATCCATGTTCGATTTCAACGAGTGAAATGCCAGCAGCTATTGACTGTGGGGCCCAACAAGCTTCCCGATGTTACATATCTTGGCGTGTGCCATTATCTGATTACATCACCTAGTTACAGAGGAGAGTCGCCGAAAGCCTAAAAAAGTATAGAATCATACAAATATGCTGCGTCTAGATGGGACACAAACATGTTCCTAAGTTTACGATGATCACCGTCGTTTTTTCAAAGGTGCGGTTATTTGCACAATATTTTTGCGGTATACTACTGATGAGTAATTTTAAGTAGTCTCTGGCGAAACAGCTTTCATTTAGTTTTATTTGTGATTCAATTGTTCTACTTGATATGCTGAATGGGAGTCAGGGGAAGGAGAGTTTTTCCAAACTCGATATGCCTGATCCTTTGCTTAAATGACCTTAGAACAGGAACGGTTGAACCATGGCTCGGAAGAGGTTGTCTTGGAGGAAGAGGCGATAAATGCTTCCATTCCCTTCAGAGGAACCTCTATATGCGTTTGGTGGGGTCAGAAGCATCACCACATAAGAGTAATTTACCCAAAGAAAGTCAGAAAAGAAGTTGCATAAGTTATTCCAGTCAGCTTTATTGAGGTGCCAGTATTTAAACTTAGAAGGGGCTGCTGGAAGAGGAGGTGCCTTTGAAATAAATACATTTATGAGCGTATGGTCATATGAACCAACTGAGGGCGAGATTGTGTATTTTCAGCGGGTTGGACTAGAGGTGAAAAACAGAACCAGAATATTAGAAGAGTGGTTACAGTATTATCAGTAAGGTGGGAGATAATATTCTCTAAATCAGAGTGCAAAACGTGAGGGTTTCGATTCCTCCACCATCCGTATGGTAGAAATTCACCCATTCCTTATGGTGAACGTTGAAATCTCCTAAGAAGAGGATCTCGGCTTGCGGTTGAGAGGATGCCACAGTCTCATGGCAGCAGTTTAGACAGTAGAAGAAAGATATAAAATTTGTAGCATTAGGAGAACAGCAGACGAAGCAGATGAAATGTTGTAGCTGGGAACAGACTTTGAGCCACATAATATCAAAGTTTAGAGACTCAAGGTCCTTGAGGCGTGCAACAGGTGTGTTGATGTTGGAATAAGCACAAACCACTCCTTTGAACCAGGATCGTAAGTGAAAATTATGGTTGGATATGGAAATGGGACTATTGAGAACATCATTAGACAAGGATGATAAAAATAAATGGCTACTAACCTCAAATCATAGTTGAGGTTACGCATCAGTTTTAACACATTCGAAATTCAAGTGGACGAGTCTACTGACATCTAAAATGATGCTCAGCTAATAGAGTGAGTTATCGATACAAAAATAAAGTTCGCGAAGATAATCTCTTTTGCAAACCACTCCCGGAAATAAATGAAGATTTGGATAATTTTACTGACATTTCTCGAAAATATGCATGATTGGTCAGTGCACTGGTGTAAGCCCAGATGGTGTAGCCATGACGAGAGTGTCGAATATAAAGCGGAATCGTGCAAAGCATATCCAATGTAAAACATTCTCCCTGCATGACAGCATGAGAACATTTACCTTTACATAATCCTGAAAGGAAACTGATTGGATTGTTGAAGGGCCACTATAATGAATGTTTTGTAAAAAGCCGGGCTCTCGGTTTAGACTCTAGTATTTATGTAGAGAACTGGATCCTACATGCGAGTCTTTAGTTTCACAGTGAAGTACTCATGGTTTTCTCCTTGAGATAAGGTTATGTGGTTTAACGATGAGCGTTCGCATAAAAGAGCAGATTTGGCTACTCATTTTTGCGACGAGAAGAGAATGTGCTTAGCAATGAATTTGGATGATATCTTTGAGAAGGTATATTTGAAATATTAATAATCTGTTAAATAACAAAACTCAAGTCTTCAAACATTAAGCTCCTAGCATGCCCAGAAGCTTTTTAAAGGAGAAAATATGGGTATGTTTACTGGCCTTGATGATTTCCGCACAGTTAATGGTATTCCTCTTTGTACTGTAGACCAAAATATCGTATTTATTCACAAAGCTTATTTTCAGAAATATTTTCCAAACTTGGTCAAGGACAAAATGTGCAACCGACTATAAACTGTCATTTGCTGTCACTATAAAACATCGCCATCTCTCCTGGACAGTTGGTGAGTAGCTCTTTGAATTAGATTCAATACTTGAAGATGAATACTTTATGGGAAAGGCTTTTCAAAAGTTGTGGCTAAGGTGACAGCAGAAGTATCCCACGATCGCAGAGCCTGTAATGGACTAAAATATGCGTTTTGCTTCATCGGCGTTGTGCGAGGCTGTACGCTCAACTTTATGGAAGCTTAAAAGCAAACGCAGATCAATCTCTGCCTAAACATTTAGATAAATTTTCTAAGACTATCAAAAAACCGTAGTGGAAGTTTGTTGCCATACATAACCTAGCTTTTGTTTCATGCTGATTAAAAATTCAAGGCCATTCTAACGGGGAAGGGGAAGCGTGAATAACTAATTAACATCTGGAGAGGAATGGATTGGAATGAAATTTTTTGAAAAACACCCGTAAGGCATTCGTCGAACGTAAGTGTATAAGCTACAGAGTAGAGCACTAGTGTCCGTCTTGCAGATTAGAGACCATGAGACAGGAAGGAGTCCATCCCAGATTACCCAGTGGTAAAGAGTACGTCCTGAATGGTAGAGCCTGCCGTACAGGTCAGTCTGTCGTCTGTCCCAGGGGGCAGTTTGTCGAAGACAGAGTTTGTCGTAGTACTAGAGTCTGTCATAAATCGTAGTGAGTACAATCTCTCCAACTGGACAGGCTCTCTGCTATGCAGGAAGACCCTCTCACGTGTCAGACTCCATCCTAATGGACAGAGTCCCTGCAGAAGACAGAATATGTCGTAGAGGACAAGTCTGTCGCAGTGGGTAGAATCTATCCAATATGAGAGGGTCTCCCACGTGGAAAGAGACCCTCCCGTGGGGAAGCGTCTGTCTGACAGGTTAGTATCTTCTAATATAAAAAGATTCCTTTCCATAAGGGAAGTCTGTTCAACGAAACAGTTCCTCCTACAAGGCATTCCATCCTACAGGACAGTACTAAGCACTGAATAATTCGTTATAGTGTTCTCCAAACAAGGAAGTCCTTTTAACAAATTCCGTCCTCCAAGCACAAACCAGCCTACGGAACGGTACGTCCTAAAGCATATTGCGGCTAGGCTTTACGGAGTTGCTCACTGCTAAGGTGTTGATAGAGTTAGCATTTTTGACATGGTCAGATCCGTGTTACAAATTAGATGTTGCAAGAAGAATTTAGATCATGAAGATGATATCTGTTTCCAGGTTAATGCTGGCAAGTTGGTTTGATTTAGAGTATTTCACGTTTTTCCAAGAGCAATAAAAGCTGCTCGTACGGCAACAGTCGGTTAGAAGAACGCATAGCTCATTCAGGATATTTCTCTGTCGCTTACACAAAATCTAACCTACCCTTAAATTTCGATTACGCTTTATAAGACTAATCATTTCCTTAGCTTTACCTACTAAGGAAGTTGGAAATAGTCAGTTTAGTTGAATAGTTTGAGATAACTAAGCGTTTTGCTAGGTTGGTTGATATATATATATATATATATATATATATATATATATATATATATATATATATATATATA
>JAYMFT010183412.1:0-12008 GCA_038088735.1 Panulirus argus
TGTCACATGCATCTCTTACACATGCCATCACTGCTTCCCTGAATACATCCCATTCTGAATGACCAGAAATTCAATTGCCTGCTTCATGGGTTAAGTTTGATGTAATATGTGTGTGCCATTTATGAGTGGTGTGAGAAGGGACCATCTAGAATCTAACTTACGCTGGTTACGACTAAGACAGAAAAGTCAAGTACAATAATCAAATTAACATTCTTTCTACCAGGAAAGTGATATGAAAGTGTTAAGCATGTGATGCCTGCAGGACTTTAATACATATATTTTCTGAATACAGGGCTAAGTGCAAGGTCAACAGTGATTTTGATATTGTATTAAAAGTGCAATAATAATGATACTATCAAAATAAAAAATAGTTTAAACCTCCTTACCTGTATCTGAGTTTGACATCACCTCCACAATATTCATTAATGACCAGTTTGATGAGAAAGAGATGGAAAATCACAATGAGTGCAATGATGGTTAACCAAAATATAGTTGGTAATCCTCCCCACTTATGGCCATGTTTGTGCATTGCTATCACATGATGCTCATGGGCTGGTGCTGTAAACGAGACAAAACCTCTAAGGATGAAAACGTAAATTAATATTTAGACTGCAGCAGCTGACAGTTAATGACTCTAAAACATATATAACATATATTGCTATACTGGCTGAAGGTAAATATATCTCCCAAATAAAGGCTAGGTCAGATTGACTTGACTTAGCACTGAACTGGTATCGTATCAAGGATGAGTAATGTCATTCAATTAAAAAAAAAGTTCATAATAATCATAATCATAATCTACAGTGCAGAATATAATATGTTTAGATTATCACTGGTATGAGACAGACCAAATCCACCATATGCTCATGGAAAAGCCGCTGATCCAATATTGCAGCATAAGGAAATATGTAAGAAATGATATATAGATTTGTGGTATGATGTCATCTTCAAAAATGCACCTGTTCTAAACTTGAAGGTCATCCCATATACTTGTATAACTTTACTGTTTTTCACTACTAAAGGAAAATAATTTCTCTTCATCTCTCACATTGAAAATTGAACTAAAAGACTTTAATGAAATACTAACAAAAGTTAGAGATATTGACTATTCACCTATCTATCATCACTTATACACATCCTCCTTCCATGCCCAGAATGCAAAAATCAAAACATGGACTTAACTCTCACATAAGTACTTCTTATATTTCATTTTGCACACTAATTTGATTCATCAAGTCAGATTATCATCTACCAGCACACCACCTTTATGCAAAAAATTTTTCTAATTCATCCAATTTCCAATCATTCACCTTTAATCTGCATCTGAATCATCCATAGCCCTAACCAATGCTCTCTGCATCTATCCATCAGTTGTAGCCCTCTTAGTCTTGCTACTCAAGACTGCTATGGGAAAAATGAAATATTTTAGAAATCATAATCATGAATATACAAAATACTGTTAAGCAGCTTATTCTACAGGTTGTACCTCTCTAATCTGACACTCTGTGATGCGGCAACTCCCATGGTCTGGTAGGTGACGAATCTGCCACCACGGTGGCACTGTTAGCAAGTTAGCAGCACTAAGGTGCCAAAATCTGTTTACACTGCAGCCAAGCTAATTAACAGTCCTGTTAATATCTTATATTCAGCTGTATTTCAGCCCTTCAGGATGTCATCCAAGAGACCAAGAGGTTCAGAAGATGATGCTAGTGCTAATAAGCATAAGTATAAATCATTATCTATGCTTGAAAAGGTGAAGTTACTAAGAAAATTAGACAAAGGAACTTCAGTAAAGACTTTGTGTGAGAACTATGGAATTGGCTTGTCAACTGTGTGGGACTTAAAGAAACAAAAGGAGCCCCCTTTTTAAGATTTTTGCTGAAAATGAAAGCGAGAAAAGTTTAAAGTTTCAGAAAACTTTGAAAGATGTCAGGGGTACAGAATCAGACAGTATACTTATAAAGTGGTTTAAGCTCCAACGTAATGAAGATGTAAGCATTTCTTAGGGGATGCTTAGCGAGCAGGCGAAAGTTTTTCATAGAAAACTAAAGCTAGACTACGACTATGAAAATTCGCAAGGATAGTTACACAAATTTAAGTGGAGACATGGAATTTCAGTACACAGTATGTGCGTTGAAAAGAGTAGTGCTGACATGGAAGCTGTGACAAAGTTTGTGGATGAATTTGCACAGTTTGCAGCAGTGGAAAACGTAGCCCCAGGAGAAGCGTATAATGCTAATGAATCTGTCCTGTATTGGCATCGTATGCCATGAAAAAACCATGCCCAAGATACTAAGGAGTCTCCATCTGAGGGTAAGGATTCCAAAGTTAGGGTAACAATTCTTGGCTGCAGCAATGCTACAGGAACACATAAAACCAAGCTGATGGTAACTGGTAAGAGTGTTCACTCGAGGGCCTTTCAAGGGGTGAAATTTTTCCACTTATCTACCGTGTTACTAAAAAAGGGTGGATAACAACTAAACTTTTTCTTGAATGGTTTGAAAATTACTTTGTGCATAAAGCTAGACCACACTGTAACTCTGTTGGCCTTGTTCCAAAGCGTAAAATATTTCTGATTTTAGATAATTGTTCGGCACACCCAACAGCTGAGCTTTTAATAAAAAACAATGCTTTTGGTCTATACCTCCCACCCTAACCGCACCTCTCTGATTCAGCCGTGACCACGGAATATTACCTTCATTGAAATCTAAATACAGATCGGGGTTCATGCACCATTTCCTTGTCGCACTGAATAATGGGAAGCTTCCTGAAGATTTCATGAAAGAATTTAACTTACAGGTTATGGTATGGTCACTAGCTTCTGCCTGGAATAAACTTGAGAAAAGTACACTGTAAGGTTGCTGGCACAAACTGTTGAGAAAAGTACACTGTAAGGTTGCTGGCACAAACTGTGGCTAAGCTTAATGCTTCATGTTGAGGAAAGGAATGAACCTGATTTCTCTGGATTTAGAGTTTCTAAAGAAAAGATATTGATCTAAGAATTGATCAAGTATGCTAGAAGTATGACCAACCCAAAGTGTCTTGCAATAACCAAAAAAATTACAGAGAAAAACCTAGAGGGATGAATGAACATTGACAATGATGAGCCTGTTGTTTATCAACCAACTGATCAAGGAATTGTGGAGATGGTTCAGCAAGGTGAAAAGAAACATCATCATCATGAAGAAAGTGCAGAGGAAAACGAGGAAGAGGAAGAAAGAATATCTATAGATAATTGTATCCAGATGAAGAGATTTAATTGCAGGACTGGAACAAAGGGACTTTATAACACAACAAGATTTTGTCTTTATTTGAAAAAGAAAATTAATCAAGGAAAAGCCAAAGTACTAGAAGCAAGCTACATTGGAACTGTGGTTGAAAAAGGTCATTAATAACATTTTCAAGACTCATTCCAGCATCAAACATCCAATTCCCTGCACCAACTCTGCCCCTGATTTGCAAGTATCTGCTGACCATGAAGACCCTGCTGACCCTAATGTACTTTTGATGTAATCTAATGTGACAATAAAAACCTTGTTTGGAAACATTAATGGCTATATTACTGCATGTTTTAGTCTGTTCTACCTTTGATAACACAGCAATATGTATGTGGAATGAGCTGGCAAGACTAGTGGTAAGGCATAAGTATACATAGGCAGTTCCCTTTGGGGTCAATTTCTGTTTTCCAGCATTTTCTGTGGTCCAGCAATGGCCAGGTCCCAAGGCTGCCAGATTACAGAGGTTCAACCTGTATAACCTCTAGCCTATATCAGCATAAGAGAGAAATAAATCATACTAGTTACATAGCAGTTAAAATATTCTTGACTAATAGAACAATAATATCATGATCGAAATATTTGAGTTTAATGACAAAGGAGTTAATGGTTACTAACTTGCTGTGAAATCAATTAGCTGATCAAATGTAAATAAACACTACTTGCTGCACTGCTGAAACTCTCTATAACCTCTGGCTTATATATACTTATAAGTGGATATGAAACAACCTCATAAATATCAGATAATATAACATCTGTACCTTTCCTACAGATAAAAGTCAAAGCTTACACTTCATACATATGGACTCTGAATGAAGAATAATGAGCACAAAAACTGCAAACAGTAACATATAAAGGCATATTTGCAACTTCCAATGAAATATCAGGCATATAAGAGTACAGATGCTTTAATACAGAATATATCTGTAAGATATATCATAAAATAAAGCACTAAAATCCACCTCAAAACAGAAAATGACAGATCAATTTACTGGAAGGTCACTGAATGTGGTGTTACTTGCAGATGATAGCACACATGGAGATGTAGTGGGCTTGTCAAGGATGTAAGGAGTATTTCAGCTCATCACAGGACAGGGGGTAAGTTTTGCTGAATGCATGAATGCATGACTGTTGTCATTTACGGCAATAAACGTGTGAGCAGATATGTTCACTTGATTCAGCAAAAGGGTTAGGAAAAAAAGATATATGAATTCCAGTCTGCTACTGAAAGGCAGCCTGGTCTCATGTGACTAAATTTAGATGATGAATCATTCACATAAAATCAAAGAACAATAAATCTTTGAAAAATTATTCATGCAGCGTTAACAAACATACTATGGACTATGAGTGTATGTTTATGACATTAATTTACTCAAACCCCTGATACAGCTAACTTAAAGAGGTGAAAGAAGATTAAAACTCATGGTGACAAATGAAAATAAATGTTAAGTAACCTTGACCCCTGGTCCTGACCCAGCAATTTCTCAGCAATTTACCATTATAGTGAATAAAAGTAATGTTAATTCCAGCATAACACATAAGTATTTAAAAAAAGGCTTACCCAGTGCAATCTCTTTGACATGTATAGTGTGTTTCAGTTCCTCCATGTGAGCTTTGTCAGAAGTAATATACAAGATTGCAGTTACAGGGTCTGTCAATTTTACAGGAAATGACCGCTTTTCTTGTCTGGAACATAAAAGGAAATACCCATAAATATCATGAAACACATTACAAGAAAATGTATCTTATCATGTAGTTCACTAAGCAGAATAAAGTAATTTTTCTGTACTTCTCTGCTGTTTCCAATTTTGTGTGGTAGCACCAGGAATGGATAACCAAGTTATCAGAAAAGAATTCTCTCTTAGCTCCTTCCTCAATTCCTACTTTTGGGAAGTAATAATCTGGGTGAAGAAGATTTCTAATCTCCTTCATTCCTACACCTCTTAGTGGCCTTCTAAGATCTGTTATGTAACAGGACTTATGAAGAGATTCAATAGCCGCAATAATATTTTACAACTTTGATGCAGACTCACCTAACAGGAACCAGGAACCTTCCTCCCTTCCTATTCACACATGATATACTCTCTCTAAAAACTTCTCATTACATTTAATAGCTTTCCATTAGGTCCACATAGTTGCAGCAGCTTCCACAATGCCTCTCTGTCAACCTTATCATACACTTTCTCCAGATTCATAAATGCCAAAAAGAATCCACCCTCTTTCTCCAAGATTTACACACACAGCTTCTTCAAAGCACATGCCTGGTCCAAACACACCGAATTTCCATTGAAGTCATGTTGCTCCTCCTCAGTCACATTTTCTGTGCATATCATTACCCTCTCAACCACAACTCTTCAATACACCTTACCAGGTTTACTCATCAGACATGTAATACAAGCATTAACTTTTGTTTCCCTTGACATTCTGTTGGGGCACAATATATTCATTCTGCTAGTCCTCCAGCACTTAACATGTCAAACAATTAATCTGAATGAATAATCAACAAAACAAACTGTTCCTGTAAACTGCCTGCAGGTGGTAACACTCCAAGTGACAAATCACCTTCACCAAGGATGTATCATCACCAGTGGATGCAAACGAGTGCAGCATTGCCAAGAATCTTCCCACCCTAGTGGAGTCCGTCTTAATCTTCCATTTGGGGTGCAGCCTAAAATCTACTGGAGCCCCATAAAAGGGGTCCAATGTTACATAATTAACATAGCATAAAGTTCAGAAAGTATCTATGGAAGTGTAAAGTAATCCCAGTATTTGTATAGTTCCAAGATTTGTCCTCAGAGAGACATGGGGTGCTGGTCTGAGTGTTCCAATGTAATCTTAGCCACAAAAACTCTGGCTGGGAAATACAAGGGTACTTAATCAGGATGAATATGAAATCCACTTTTTGAAGGGCACTCAAAACTTGAAACCCTTGTCTGCACATTCCTCTTTGGAAACTGAAATAAAAAAACTGTCCAGGTAAACCAGAACTATCATTTTATAGGGCATTAACTTTGGAAGCAGAGCTGAATTTACTCTGAACATTATTTTTTGGGGGTATGCATATATATATAGTAGTATCACCTAGAACTGCCAGGTCTACACATCAGTTCTGATTGCTAAAAACCTCAATCTATCATGTTTAAAAATAAGGCAACACTATAGTTGTCCTTTAACCATGCCATTCATTTCATAAGCTTTCTGTTTTGTGTATTCCCCTTTGGAAAAAAAAATCCTTTTAAAGAATATCTCTACATCATATATCAATTACGAAAATACCCAAAAAAGTACTATACTTTTCTCTACATCATTATGTGAGAGTGTTGAATTGGGCAAACCCTGACTGGTAGAATACATCCTCATTTTTCATGTAAGTACAATGCGAAGTGGCCGTATTGTAACCAGTCGGGTTAAGAGGTGTTGCTACTGTGATAGACTCGAAATTGCGAAAAGTTATGAATTTCAGTATCTCAAAGGGATACTCTAGTTTTCTAGAGTATCCAAGTCTCACCACGCCTTCTCATGGTGACCTCGTTACTTCACCCTGAGGGGTAAAACTAAAGTGGAAAATGTGGCCCAACTCCATCAGTGCAAGAATAGTGGTAATTTTCCATTTAAATACAGACTTGGGGTGTGCTGGGGTTTTCAGTTTTTTGGATAATGTTGGAACCTCGCTGCCACTGGAAACATTGCGCTGGGGTTGGCTTCTGCCAGTGGCCTGTTAAGGGTGAGGCACAAAAGGCTGAGAAGCAGCACTAGTGTCTACCAGTTTAGCGAAGGAGTAAAAGAGACAAACAATTGAAGTTGATGGCAGTGACTGTAAATGGGATGACTAATGAGAGTAAAATGAGGGAACTTGTGAAGTTCAAAAGTTAGACCTTAGATGTGCTGGGGACTGGGGAAACTCATATCCTTGGGTGGATATATGGACTGAAAATGGAAATGATGAAAGCAAGTTATGGGAGGGCAAGGAAGGAGAGGAGTGCTATAGACATGAATGAAAATTTTCAGGGAAGAGAGAAAGAAGTATGTGCAATTCTGTTGTCACAGATACTATGGGAGGGTGTTACAGAGTATGGATGGAATGCATTAAGAATAGTGTGGGTGAAAGGAAAAATTGGAACTCTAAAGTATGCAAGGGTATGTGTATATGCACCTGTGAATATCAAGACTGTACAAGGCAAGGATGAAATGAAGCATTTCTGGAGGAATTTGAATGACTATATAAACGGTTGTGAGAATGCAAGAAACATGGTTGTTTTGGGTGATACGAATGCAAAAGTGGGATGCGATGAAATTGGTGAAATAGTTGGTGAATGGGGAGTACCTGGAGTAAATGAAAACAGAAGTTATCTTGTGGATGTCTGTGCTGAGAGGGGTTTATTCCATGCAAACACCTTTTTTCACCACAAGATTATCCACAGGCACACATAAATGAGAAAATATGGAAGAGAAGAGCAAAAGCCTTTGACTGATTATGTGGCACTGGATGGAAGACTGAGAAAGGCTGTGCTACATGCTAGAGCTGTGATAGGATTCTTTGGAGACCTGCAATGTAACCTCCCACATGCAGAGACCAGTAACACCACTAAAAAGAATGTAATTACATATGTGGTGGTCAGTCTCCAATCTCTCTCCCAGTTAATGCAGTGTACAAAAACAAGTCCAGTGTCCCCAATGCTAAAAAGGTTAATGTGGAAAATTTATGGATATGTCCTAGATGGATCATCAGAAACACCAGATAATTATCCCCTACATTTAAGAAAGGGTAGAGGTCCAATAAAATCTAAGCATAAATATTTTTGGATTACAGTTGTCCATAATCCCAAGAAATGCATATAAATCAATCCAATCATTAACATCAATAACTTATAAATAGATCACAAACTTAAAACAACTGCATTCATAAAATCTAAAAATTAATCCATCGCTTACTTAAGTTCAACTGGAGGGTCTAAACAGCCAGCATCACAGGCATAATAGTTCCTGTCAGATCTGTCAAGAGCAGCATAGATGACAGCTTTATAGTCTTCTTCTTGAACCATCACAGAGATATTGAGGTGAGTTGCATTGCCATAGCTTAGCCTCCTGCAGTGAAACACATGAAGAAATTATTATTTCTTAAGTCATATAAAAACTGAAGTCAAGTGAAACACCTATCCATTAAAAAATTTAATCCCAATATCATGGAGTGGATCAGAAACAAATGGCTTCTAAAGTCAGTTACACACACCCTTAACCCATGAGCAGGGTGCTAAAGTGAAACATTAGCTTCCCCACCTAAACATAAACACATTACTTTTCACTCTGCACATGAAAGTTGATTTGTTGATTTAGAACAAAATCTCCTTTCTCATTCATTCTCTACATAGAATAATTATTCTAAATCTAATCCCAAGTCATTCATCTGGTATATCATTTGGTATATGCTTAGCCTTAATCACTGCATCTTTCCATCTTTTCCACAGTCTACTTATCCTTGTGCCTGTAACTGTACAGCCACATAGCTTCTTTATCAATCTATCATCTTGCATTCTACATGAACATATCATCCTAAAAGACTTTCACGCATCAGCCTTTCTAATGATTTGTGGCTTCCTCTTCTGAGGCCGAGGAGGTGGCCCCCACTTCTGAGGCCAAGGAGGTGGCCCCCACTTCTGAGGCCAAGGAGGTAGCTCCCACTTCTTAGGCCGAGGAGGTGGCTCCCATTTCTGAGGCCGAGGCTGTGGAGGTGGCCCCCATTTCTGAGGCTGAGGTGGTTGCCACTTCTGAGGCCAAGAAAGTGGCTCCTGCTTCTGAGGCCGAGGAGGTGGCTCCCACTTCTGAGGCCAAGGAGGTGGCTCCCACTTCTGAGGCTGAGGAAGTGACCGCCACTTCAAAGGATACCCAAGTGCATCATATTGTCAAGTTCAGGTTTTACAACAGGTTCAATGGACTGACTAGATGCAGAGTCTGTCTGCTCCTCCCTCATATGCAGGTTTTTGAAGTGAATATGTTCATAAGGACTATGATCTCATCCCTTGGATTATACAGCCCTGAGTACAGCTACACGGAGAAAAATTTTTCTGGAAGTGCATCTCTTGCTACACTGCTTTACACTTCTGATGTGTGGGTGACAGGAGGACGATCCAGTGCCAGAGGGCACATTGAAAACTTGAATAAAATTTGTGATATCCTATTCATTAGAGGGAACGAACGCTATAAACAAAAATGTAAGGAAAACTTCGAGTTAGTTCTTTTCACTTAACGAGGCCATGCCTCCATACCTTTATCACGAAGAATTTCTTAAATGTTAGACGGTATCTCTCTTTTCCTTATATATTACAGTCTGTTTGATTATCAGTTATACAATATTTAAGTAAATAATAACTTGCTAAACTGAACTCTACATCAACGATAACCTGTACGTCTGTAATTTAGGTAAATGATAAATTACTAAACTGTACTCTTTGTAAATGATAATATGTAATCTTGTAATTTAGGCAAATGATAACTTGCTATATTGTACTCGAGGTAGATAATACCTGCTAAACTGTACTTTAGGTAAAGGATAATAAGATAAACTGTACTTTAGGTAAGCACCATATACCTACTCAAACCTTGCTTATTATTATTACTTTTGTTTCACATAAGTAATTTTGCCAATTCCTGTCCATTCAAACATAAGGATCATTATGACATAGTCTGTCAAATCTATGGCCCCTAGTCCTCAGCATCATGGGGTGCTAAGAATCTCCAGGTTTCTGCCAGACTCTACTGCTAATGAGAGGAATGGCTCTGACAGTAGTAGTACCGGCCCATCCCATGACCTTTCCGTATATGTTAGACCTTCCTCTTTCTCTGTTCACTGTACCAACATTTGTGTCCCTAGTAACCTTTCCTCAGCTGAATACCACCTGTCTACTACATCTCCTAATATCTTAATTCTTTCTTAGACACAGTTGTCTAATGATGTTTTCACTAGTCCCTTTTTTATATCTAACTATAACCACTCACGATTCTGGTTCAAAGGAGGTGTTTGTGCTTATTACAACATCAACACACCTGTTGCATGCCTCAAGGACCATGAGTCCCCAAACTTTGATGTTATGTGGCTCAAGGTCAGTATCCCTACTATCACACTCTTCCTCTGTTTCGCTTATTGCTTAATTCTACAAATTTTATATCCTTCTTCGACTATCTAAACTCCAGCCATGAGAGTGTGACATCCTCTCACGTGCAAGTTGAGATCCTCTACCTCAGGGATTTCAATGTTCACCATAGGGAATGGTTGAATTCTTCCCATATGGATGGTGGAGGGACTGAAGCCCTTACATTCTTCGTTCTCAATGATTTAGGGGAAATTATATCCAACCCCATCCATATTCCTGACCAACATGACCACTCTCCTAATATTCTGGATTTATTTTTCACTTTTAGTCCATCCAGCTGTAAATAAACAATCTTGCCCCCATTCGATTTATCTGATCATGCTCTCATAAATGTATCTATTCTAACTGCATCTCCTCCTCTAGCAGTCCCTTCTAAAATGTATCTATTCTAACTGCATCTCCTCCTCTAGCAGTCCCTTCTAAGTGTAAATACTGGCATTTCAACACAGCTGATTGGAGTAACTTACATAATTTCTTTTATGACTTTCCTTGGGTAAATTACTGTCTCTTATGTGGTGATGTTTCTGTGTCCGCCAAACACATAACAGAGGTTATTCTTGTGGGAATGGAAGCATTTATCCCCTCTTCTTCCAAGAAGACCACTTCATCTAATCCATGCTTCAACTGTTCTTGTTCTGAGGCCATGCAGGAGGGATCAGGCATATAGGGCTTGGAAAAACTCTTCTTCCTTTAGCTCCTAATCAGCTTTTATCATTGCCCGTAATCACTTCAAGCATGTTATTCGTGAGGCAAACCGCTCTTTTATTCAAAGGAAGTGTGATAAACTTTCCTCGTCATCCACTGATAGGTCTTTCTGGTATCAAGCTAAGTGCATCTCTAATTACCTCTGTTGCTCTACCTTTCTCTCACTTTTTCGTTCTGATGCTGTTATTGCTGTCTCTGCCATAGACAAAGCAACTCTCTTTCATTCCCATTTTTCCTCTAACTCCACCTTGGATGACTCTAACATTACTTCACCCCCTGGTGCTCCTCTTACTTATCTTATGCCTCTTCCCATAATTTCTTTTTAGACTGTCCGAAAAGTGCTTCTTTCTCTGGGCACAAACAAGACTTATAGTTCTGATGGCATCCATCCCTGTGTTCTGAGAGTGTGTCTCAGACCTGCACCTGTGCTTGCTCATCTGTTCCATTTCTGTTTAAAAACCAAAACTTTTCCCTGGAAGCATGCATTGGTACATCATATCCCTAAGAAGGATGACAAATCTGACTCCTCTCTAACTATTGTCCTATTGCTTTGACATCTACCATATCCAAAGTCTTTGAATCTCTTCTCAACTCCCATATCCTTAAACACCCTGAAAACCACAGTCTTCTCTCTGATCACCAGCATGGCTTCTGTAAGGTGAGATCCACTGGTGATATTCTTCCTATTTAACTAATGTCTGGTCATCATCCCTGATGGATTTTGGGGAGTCAAGTGTAGTTGCTCTTGACATATCTAAGGCTTTTGACAGGGTGTGGCATCGGGGTCTCATCTCTAAGCTCCACTCTTTTGGCTTCCCTCCCTCACTTTGCTCCTTGATATCTAGCTTCCTCTCCGGCCGATCTATCTCTGTGGTTGTTG
>JAYMFT010183423.1:0-12008 GCA_038088735.1 Panulirus argus
ACAGAAAAATATATATATATATATATATATATATATATATATATATATATATATATATATCCATGTGATGTACGATGCAGAAGGATTTTACCAGCGACATTACTGTGGCAACTCAATTTAACACTGGAGAGTGGAGGTGACACTGGCGGCCGCCCCAGCCCCTCGCTGGCTCCAGAGAGCCACTGGCTACCAGGTGGATGACATGAGCTGCGTGGACTGATACTCAAAATTCGTGTGAATCATACGACGGGGAAGAACTGGCTGTGGATCATGATGAATTCTCGTTACGTTGCTGTGATGGGGTTAGGGGAGAGAGAGAGAGAGAGGGGGGGGGAGGAACTCGTAGAAAACGGGATGAATTTTAAGGGTGACTATATTATAAATAGGGCAGTCAGGGATGACTTGTTTAAGGTGGGAAATATCATTTTCTCTGTCGCTAGCCCGAGACCGTGGGACCAAACTGCAAACCTCGGACCCAAAGAGCCAGGTTTGTATCAGAGGAAAAGCCTCCTGCTGGTCGTCAAGGGGGTGGGGTCGGAAACCTGCCTGATCAGCCCAGCTAGACCGGCCAGCCATAATGAGCCGATTGACTGATTCAGACGCAACTTGGACGATCGAGGAACTGTTCCTAATTCCCCAAGGCTGAGTCATGGAAGCCTTTGTCACTGAGATAATAGATCAGATCATATGTAGCGAGGGCTGCAGGAAATCGTGCACAACCGTCCATTCGGACGTCTGTAGGACTCCCTCCTCCGCGCGGCACAGGTAGGTAATGGCACCCACAACCTACTGGCTTCGTACGCTACGTGTTTCCCCTGCACGGCAATGACTGGCGTTGAAAAAGAAGAAAAAGAAACACCGTAACAGATGCAAAGATAATTCATGTGAAGAAGCGCTGCGGTTTTTTCATACAGGAAGTAATACGGAGGGCTGATATGTTTAGAATTAGTGGTGGGGGAAGGAGACTGATGGCCGCACGAGAGGGCCGCAGGCGGGGAGGACAGTTCGAAAACACCTGTTGAAGATCAGCTCGAAGGCTGGACGCCAGACGTGTGTAGCAGACTGATAATATTTACTGAAGTAACTGGAAGAAAAGGATGAAAGTATAGGGAGAAGATGCAGGTAGAAAGTACTGGGGATGAGAGGCACACATCATCCGATCCAACGTGGGAATGGAAACCAAAGAATACGTGATAGATTGATAGATGGCGAGATAGATAGACTGATAGATAGATAGACAGTGGGTAGATGTAGCCAGGGCGGGAGGAGGAAGGGAGGAAGGACGGCCAGCCCTCCTGCAGGACCCTGCCTTTCACTAGCCCTCCTGCAGGACCCTGCCTTTCACCACGCCCGCCCCGGGATGACTGACGTAGAGCCCCCTGTGGTTGTGTCTCATCTGTAGGAGGCCGCGTCACTCCTCCCGCAGCGGGTCCAGCCGTGTACTAATGAGGCACTCTTGTGGTCCCCCCCCCCCCCAAGTAAGGAGGAGGACGCGCGAGTAATGAGGAAGGACCGAGCAGGAGGGGGTGCAAGGATATGGGACTAGGGAAGGACTCTCTCTCTTTATCTCTCTTTCTCTCAAGTAAGCACACAGACCTCTCGTAATCCTAGGGGTTGCCAGGTGTTGGTATGTCGCCAGCATTAGAGAGAGAGAGAGAGAGAGAGAGAGAGAGAGAGAGAGAGAGAGAAGCTGCAGAGGGGTGTAGGGATACCCGAACAGTCAGGAGGGAGAGTGTGAAGGGTGAGTGTCAAAGTGAGAGTTGAGAGTGATAGGGGAGGGAGATCGAATGAGAGTATGTGTCTGCTGGGAGTGGCTTAGGTTGGTGAGTGTCTGTGTCTGTGAGAGAGAGGAGAGCGATGGAAGGACCGCGCGAGTGAGAGAGAGAGAGTGTGTGTGTGAGGGAGAGTATGAATTATGGAAGAGGAGGTGAGGGAGTGTGTGGGTGAGAGTTATACTGACGTGGTTGACGTTGGGCTTGGATCATAAACCAGACCACCTTGTTAGAGAGGAACGAGTTACTGGACGATCGTACCAAAGAACTATTTATATATATACATTCACACATACAGACATGTTGCATCATCGCCTCAGTGGACGACGTCAGCAGTTTAAGTAAAATAATTAAGAATGCTACACAACAGCAGCTAACGCTATATCCAGCATAAATGCTGGCGAAACGAATTTAGCGTAACGTGGATCTGGTAACACCAGTTCACAGCCATTGGTAACCGTATGTAATCATAGGGTAATCATTACTACAGAGCTTGAGGATCTTTCGTTTTATTTTCACTTGTGATTTGTGTCTCAGTCACTGTCCAGATTTTATCTTTTTCCACTGTTATTCAAGCATGGACTACTGGCTGGGTGACGCATGTGTTTTGGGAAGTGGCTCTGCTTTGTCTCAATTTCTTCAGGTGTTTTTCCTCCCCTTAACGAATCTGATGTTATCAGGTGATGGATTCTCCACGTCCAGTGAGCTAGTAATCATCTGCAAATACGTTCGGGATGGCGTCTGCGTCAACATTGGAAGCCTTAGTCGTTAAGTCAGTGTTATATAAACTTTTTTTTTTCCCCTTTAGGTCCTTAAGGACGACGCTACGACCTTTACGCACGACATCCCGACCTTACGGCGGTACGACCCTTGGGGGTATAGTGGCTTGGCCTCTTTAGACCCCTGACCTTCACGAACCGTAACGTTTTGCTCAAGAGATTTAAAAGGAATACGGAAAAAGGGGATCAGTGTTGAATATGGTTGCTGGTACAGGATGGGAAACTTAGGTGCCAGGTCCTCCTATTCTCCTCTCTCTCTCTCTCTCTCTCTCTCTCTCTCTCTCAGGCAGGTGGTATTCACGCATCTCTCCAATCTCAATCAAGAACCCTCCAGCGGTCCCCCACAGAATGGCTGAGCCCCGGGCTGTTTACCTAAGAGGCAGTGTGGGTGTGTACTGGGGTTGGGTGGAGGGGGAGGAACTGGGGAGATGATGATGGGAGTAGACTGGGAGGACTGGCGGGGGTGATGGGAACTTGTGCTGGAGGAATGGGGAGTATTTGGAAGTGTACTGGGGGAGGGGGTGTACTGGCAGTGCTGAAGACGTGGCAGGAATGAACTGGGGGGGGATAGAAGAGTGTACTGGTGGGACTAGGGTTGTGATGAAAGTGTACTGGAGAGGGCGTCTGTAGAGGTGGCGGTAGTCTACAGGAGGACTAGAAAGGTGTTGGTAGTGAACTAGGGGACCGGTGAGGAGGTGAGAGTGTACTGGGGGACTGGGGAAGTGATAGGAGTGTCGTCTGTTGAATCGCTGTTATGTATAACCACACGATGGAAACTTTCCTCACACACGACACTCTCTCTCGGGTGTCGCAGGCCAGAGATTGTGTCCGTGGACTGAGAGCCATCAGCCCACGTGTGGTTGAGGCAGAAGGGAAAGACAGCAGCCAGGGCCAAAAGGAGTGACACTTGACAGCCAATGAAGTGCCGGCTGAAACAGAAACAAAATGACTCATTTTACAAGTTTATAAAGTTCTTTCTACACGTCCGAACGAAACGGAGTGGAAACTAAACCCGGGCGTTCTATCCAATAAGGAACGGGACACTATTGATATTCAATTTCTCCTACGGGAAACTGTTCACCTTTAAGTATACATACGACCTCTTAATATGTAATTGGATACCTCTCACGATGGGACCAGATATGCCCGGCCTATAGACGAGCGGCCCTCCCCTGGTATTAGGTGGGAATTCTGTATTGGTTCCCCACCGTCTATTGAAGCCCGGTGAATAGTTTTAGTGTCTGTCCCATGATAGGATGTGTGTGTGTGTGTGTGTGTGTGTGTGTGTGTGTGTGTGTGTGCGCGCGCGCGCGCGTGTGTATGTGAGAGAGTGAGAGAGAGAGGATGGGTGTCTTTATTTTCTTTGTTTGTCTCATTCTCTTTTGTTTTAGTCCTGTCATACACCATCAGGTCGTGTGTTATCTGCTTAGTCCTTCCCTCTCCGAGAAGCAGACATTCCCTGAGTCACCCCTTATCAGGAGGTAGACAGGCAATGGTTGTTAGCATTAGGTAGACTCGGGAGTCTTGTGACGTCACGCTCTAGGTGTATGGTAGGGGGCGATAGGAGGAGGAGGAGGAGGAGGGGAACTTGTAACGTCACGTTCTCCCCCGGGTTTGGTGCAGGGTCCTCCTCCGTTTGTGCTCTCGGGTTTTGCCACTTGCCCGGCTCGTGGACAAGGAAGGGTGTGTTGAACTAACCCTCCCTCTGTTGTAGTAAGGGTTATGAAGGAAGCACAGTCGGTGGAAAACTGTGAGATACAGATGTGCTTCCCTCAAGGTGACATCATCAGGCGGTGCGTCCGCGTTTGAGGCTCGTGGGAGTCTGTCACACGCGAGATATCTGAAGGTGGGCCTCTTGTGTTGTGCCCATAGGCAGAGCTGATGGCAGGAGACCGGATGGGCTATGACTGGGTTATCCTCTAGAGGATAGGAACAGCATCTTCCGTAGAGATAGACAAATAAGTGGATAGTAAAGCAGTGGAGAGGGAAGGCAGTCTCATACCTGATGCCACCAAATGGATCTGGCATTCAAGACTCATCTCATCTTCTTACTCATAATCACATTCCCCCTCCCACACGCCCTTGCTCTCATCCAGGGCGTGTGTGTGGAGGCCACGTTTTGTCAGTATGTATTCTGCATATGTGGACGTCTCTCTTGCGTGCATGTTTAAGACCTTCGCTGATGTATATCTGCATCAACACAGGCATTTTATGATTACATGTGTGAGACGCGCGAATAGTGATGAAGTGTACGGTAACACACACACACACACAGACACGCGCCCGGCTCCTCCCGGTCGTGAGGGCACGTGTAATGGACGGATTAATCCGAGGTAAAGCTGAACTGCCATGAACTTGGACGAAGACAAGGGCGGTGTTAGGGGCGGGCGGGCGGGCGGGCCGGCTCCCATGATAATGGTGCAGCACACATCAGGGGGGCGACCCGTCACGTTCTACAGGACTGCCAGACGCTGGGGCGTGACGTTCACTCCTCCCCCCGCCGTTCCTACACCACTCCTGTTTATTTATCCTGTTGCTAACTTCCCCGTTGCCATGGCTGAGGCCGTAGTATCACTGAAATTAGGGGAGAGTGACCGGTAGGCACTCAAGCTTTTCAACTTTACTCGGTGTGTTAGACTAAAAAAATTTTGCACACATCTAGGCGTGGTGGTGTGGTTGAATCATCGACATTATTACCGTGCACTTGGATAGTTCCAGTTCGGCGAGCGATCGGAAATTCTTCTCTCGGGTTTCCACGCCCCCGTAAGCACTGCGCCCTCCTCGCTCAACTGTCTTAATCCGGAGCTCAGCATGCAGAGGTCCAGGTGGGACAGAGGGAACTCAGGACACGGGAGAACACGTCCAGAGAAAGAGACTGATGTTGGGTAGAATAATAGATAATAATGATATTTCCTCTCCAAGGGTGTGCATCTGTGTGTGGGGGAGGAGGAGTTGCCGTACACCGCAGGCTGGCAGAGACAAAGATGACCCCACAGGAGTATGAATGAAGTATTGTTGCTTGAGTTTGTTATTGTAGGAGACAGCGTGTCGCCGGGGAGGAGGCCCGGACACAGATGCTCTCTTGAGCGGAAAAATCGATATGAATAAAACATCCCATTTTCTTCAGGTGAATTGTGAGTGTTAGTGCGCAATGCGGACTTGCGGCGTTTAAGTAAATTATAAGTAGATTTAACAGCGCCGCCACCGCCGTAATAAGGATTAAAGACGCGAAGGAATTGAAAAAATAAGGATTCGTTGCGGTGGCCACGTTCGTAAACAGACTTGACGAGGGAAGGATTGTGTAGTGTGGATTCTGCTGTAAGTCTGGCCATCCTACTCCTGCGTCGGTGGGTGTAGGGACGGCAAACATCAGCCACGCGCGACGGACCTTGGCGTGTGAGGCTCAGGGCAATGAGGCAGGTCAGGTAGCGATGACTGACGAGAGAGTTTGTACCTTTTGTGTGGTAAACCTTCGCCACGGCCCTTGATCACGACCCCTTGACGACCCGGCCTTGACTCTAAAGGATGACAAGGCCGTCGTGCCTATTGTGGTCAGGGGTCGTACCGTCGTGGTCAGCGGGACGCAAGTCATAAAGTAGGATCTCGTTAAACGGATTTTACGAGCTCGTTTGATATGAAGAGCAAGATTAATATAATGGTTGTAATTATTCTCTCTCTCTCTCTCTATCTTCACGTTTGAAGTGGCCCGGATTTCCAATTCTTTTTCCATGCGCCAGTTTTCAGAGTCCCCCACATCACTTATTCCTTCTTGTTCCTGTGGTTGGCCACAGCCGTGTGTGTGTGTGTGAGAGAGAGAGAGAGAGAGAGAGAGAGAGAGAGAGAGAGAGAGAGAGAGAGAGAGAAGGGGGGGGGCAGACGAAGGTCCGCCACAGTCCTGGTTGGTAGCCTGCCGGATGGAGCTCCTCTTCCTCCTCCACACATTTTCTCATACTTGCCGCTACATTAACTTCACTCACGTACTTAAATCCATTGAGCACGACGGTATACGATCCTTGAGCACGACTTAAAGCCCCCTGACGTCCGACCCTTTGACGTATTCTTAAACCGCAAGCTTTACCTAGAACGGTGACGTTAAAGGAAAGTAAAACGTGCTACACATCTGTAGCCGACCCATCCGACGTCGGCGAACGTCGCCAACATCTTCCGGATGCCGCACCCTCAGACGCTTGTCTCCACGCCTTCTGTCCCCTTTCTCTTCTGTGCCGCACTGGCAAAAGAACCTCCCCTCTGAGGCTCAACAGTGAACTGTGAAACACGATCAGAGGTTTATATGAGGACTGTATACCGGGCATCTACTGGTGTCGTGCGTAGACGTAGATTTGATGTACTCAACGTAGAGAACGAATTATGAAAGTCTGTGAACGCAAGATTCAGAGTAGGTTGGTTGCAGTGTAGGACAATAAACGACTCAGAACGAAAGATGTAGAATACATACATCACTTGAGTTATAGTGTTGTAACGCTTCAGGTCCACAGATATGTAGTTCTGATGTAGAAGGTTGTGATGTTGGGGTTGTTGGAATACAAACACAGCCACGCGATGTGAACTTTGCCAACGCGAAAGTTGGGAATGCTGAAGGTCGCACATGTAAATGTTGTAAATTGGAGGGATACAGATGTAAATGTCTGAACTGCGGGTGTTTCAGATTTAAAGGTTCAGAAGCTATTTTTTGTGGTGTAGACTTCTCCCACGTTCCGCTGTATCACGCAGTTGCTTCGGGTTTTTATCTTCAGCGTTTTCCTCTCCCTCCCGCTCTTCCTGATGGCTTATTCGTTGTGGTGGGTTTCTCCTGTATTTCCCTTTTCTTTATCGATGAACCGGAAAATCAGTGTCAGTTGTTCGTCCGTGTGCGGCGCGCGCGCAAGGGGGGCCGGCTGCAAGAGCGCTTCACTTTCGATATTGTTAAGCTTGCGTTACACCAGTCCGACAGACTCCTTCCCTAGTTTATATATATTATTATTCATAACATTTTTTTTTTCCCCACGGTGGCGGCAGCGTCGTCTCCTCCGTGCCAGTTGGACGAGGTAAACAAGCCTGGTTGGCCCACAGCTTTCCTCCACCGTCGCCAAAGGTCGCCGGACCAGCCACTCAAACGACCTACCAAAGTGAGGCTTCGAAACCTCACCACCCCCAACCATCGTTGTACACAAGACCTGCCTTAGGAGTCCTGACCGTTCAGTCGCTAATCCTTATGTCAAGCAGGTGGGTTCTGAGCCCTACTGTAATCTCGTCGTCCTTCCCTTATAAACCATTGCCCCTTAAGTTCCCCCCCGAACGTGGAAAATACGGTAATGTCTCGCGTGATTCGGCAGGGGGTTCGAGATAGCTCGGGGTCTGTCTCGCGCACGGATTCATTGAGTTCCCTTTCAAGTTGTGCGGAGAGCTTGGGTCCTTGTTTGCTACGGAGGTGGGGAAAAGAGAAAGAAAAAAAATCTCTTTTAATGTACTGTTGTTCTTGTTTTTTTTACGATACCTCGAGACTAGTGTGATTTGTGCCGTCCTGCTGAAAACACCTGCGGTAAAATGTATGACGCAATTGTTGTGTGTTCGATGTGAGGCTTTGTCAGCCTGGTGGTGGTGGTGGTGGTGGTGTGTTTTGTGGGTCTGTCTGTCTCTCTCTCTCTCTCTCTCTCTCTCTCTCTCTCTCTCTCTCTCTCTCTCTCAGCTCCAGCAGTATACAGATCACCAGAACACAGCCCCGTCGTGGAAGGAGGTAGGTCGCAGCCCTAGACTTACATATGTATACGTCTACGTATACATATTCGTGGACTTTCTTCCCCTTTGGTGCTGGAAGCGAAAGTCACTGTGCTTCAGGAGGATTACTGAAGAGATTGTGCCTCGACCAAAACGGGTAGATCCAGATCCACCTACCCCTCCCCTCTCCCCAGCACCACTCCTTCCCGGGGAGGAGAGGAGAGGGGTGAGAGGGGGAGGTGGGTTGTCTCTGGGTCGGGGAGACGCACAGGGGAAAATGGTAATCTCTCCCCAAAGTGGCTCTTCCAACCCATTTCACTCTTTCTCTCTCTCTCTCTCTCTCTCTCTCTCTCTCTCTCTCTCTCTCGTGGTATTTTCTACCGACATCGTCATGAAATCTACAGAGCGGCAGAGGTTGTAGGAGGAGGGGAGAACACGACTGGGGAAGAAGGGCGAGGCGAGGGGAGAGTGCCAACGGGATCTTTTGATTCGCCCGCCCACATTTCCCACACTAATTATATAACCACCCAATTTTCCCTTCCCTTTACAGACGTAACTGCCTTACTTCTGTGGCGTGTGGAGACATACGGGCCAGCGAGGGTGAGGGAGGGGAGCGCGTTAGAGAGCCACATAACGGAGGACCTGATGGTGTGTGACGAGGGAATCTGCTGGAGGACGGCACTGGCATCTTGTGTCATAATACCATAGACGGAGACACGAGAGTTAGGCAGCAGGCTCCTCCTCCCTCACCCACCACTCCTCCCGGCGCATGCGTAGCAGGGAAATACGCCTGATGGAACGCCATGTAGTACAGACACTGTACCGACACGTGAAGAGACGAATACAAACCACGTTACTCTAAGTTTCAGCAGCTGGATGTACCCAGGATTCCGAGTTTGAGACACGTACTTGCAGATGGTAATCTCATTCTTGGGGAGGCGTATTGACCCAGTGGGTGTTGATGAAGGTGGCTATAGCCAGTGAAAGGGAGGGAGGGAAGGAAGTGCTCCTGACCAGTGGGAGGGAGGGAGGGATGGAAGTGCCCTTGACCTGTGGGAGGGAGGGAAGGAAATGCCTCGACTGGGAGGGAGGGAGGGAAGGTACCCGCCATATTAACCCAACAAGCCCTCAGCCTCTTCCCTCCCGCCCCTGACGTGACCATCACGCCATGTGACCCGAGCCTGCTGTGTGTGTGAGGACTCCCCCACATTGATGTGGGAGGGCGCGCCGCGCCGCCGGGATCCCGTCATCAGTAACACAGACAAGTCCTCAAATGTGACGGCTTGGGTCTCCACCCCCTTCCCCCCTCCCCCCTTCCAGCTCTCAGCCCCCTCAGACCTCAGACGTTGGAGACTCAGTGATGGAGAAGAGGCGACGGAGGGCGAGTGATGGAAGGGTTCAGGCCCCCCCCCCCACCCCCACGACGGCCGGGGATGTATTACAGGACTGTTGACCAGCGGGAGGGGGTAGGGGGGAGGGGAGGGGAGAGGGAGACGAAGGATTAGTGGAGGAGGGGGTGGGGGTGGGAGGGATTCCTGGGAGTCTGCTGACCGGCAGGGGGTGTGGGGTGAGGGAGGCGAATCCAAGAGGCCAACCTCAGGTCAGTCCGAGTCCGAGTGGTGTGGACTGCTTGCTTCCGTAGTGGGGCTGTATGCAAACCGTAATGACAAAATCCCTCGTTCCTCCCTGTATTATGCAAGTTTGTCATGTAAAACGACAAGTTATATTCCGTGGGTAAGCAGCCTTCGTTATGAATAATTCACGAGTCGCGTTGCAAGATGTGTTCGGAGATGAAATTATTTCGCGTTGGGGCAGACAACGCCACGTCTCCAGGAGGCGTTCGGTCAGGTTGAGGCGCGTTGTTGGTCCTTGGGGGTCGAGAGAGACGCTCGCTCCTGGGACCAGGCCAGGAAGGTCGCCCTAGTTCGTCCTCTTGTATGAAGGAATGAGCTGATTACACAAGAAATTACTTCCGGTAAGAATTATAGATAACTGATTATATTCAATGGGATTGCTTTTTTTTTATTGTCAGTTGGTTATATTATTGTGTATATTGGGCAGAAACTTACGAGAGAGAGAGAGAGAGAGAGATCACTAACTTGTTTAAGATAACTTACGACGAGATTTTGCCAAAAGACGGGTAGCCCGTAGCGCTCACCGCAGGTCGAGGGTTGCGAAGAGCGATTCGTTTGAGTCACGCGTTGTCAAGTGGTGTGTGTGTGTGTGTTTGTGGACTGAACGCCAGCAGCCAGCGTGTGGGTGGGTGAGGCAGAAAGATCAGACTGGTACCTGAGGCACAGGAGTGGAACGCGAAAGCAGTTTAAGTGCTGCCTGCCTACCTGCGCGGCCGTCACTAATCCTCCCAATACCTAAGGCTGGTAGTACCGGTCGAACCTCCCTGGTCAGTGGCTGCCTACCAGCTAGTGCCTACCAGAGAGAGAGAGAGAGAGAGAGAGAGAGAGAGAGAGCCAACGGATGTTTCAGAAGTCTCAGGAACCCGAACTTTGCCGGGGGGGGGGGGGAGGAACTTGTGTCCAAATTGCCCTTTGGTACTAAAGGGAAGGAGAACTTTAAGATCATCCTTATGGGGTATGTTGGTCTCAAGGTAGAGTGTACACACAGACACACACACACAATGAGGGCATGAGAGAGCCGATCGTTGGAGCAGACAACAAACAAGTTCATCGAACACCCTGAGACTCCTGCCGTTCCTGGTAATCCAAGTGTGGGAAGAAGGCCACCAGAGCTTTGGGGTTGGTGGGGGTCGTCCCACGGGAGTGAGGGAGGGAGGGAAGGGAAGGTGGTGGGTTCTCCCCCCACAAGGATGAACCCGGACCCAATACACTTGATCTTCCCTGGATAAGACGGCCGTAGGTGCACGTCAAATGAATTGTCTGATGATTACTCGAGAGAATCGTAGAAAAGCTTTTGTACACCAATATTGATCCGTCTGGCTTATCCTGAATTAATCAGTGGTCGGGACAGGTGAGGCCTCTCGCCTCGACATTTTTTTTTAGACGAATGTTTCTCGTTTCCCCAAAACCGTATTGAAGATAAATGATCGGTAACGGAGGTAGTTACCACGTCATCTTAATGTAATCCATGGCGGCTTGGGGTATATATGGTGAGATCTCTCCAGAAATTTTGGAATTGCTTTTTTCTCACGACTGATGATGAAAGGGTTAATTTTACTTTATCAACGAATGTTTGTAGATTTTGGTACTAATTAGTCTTTCCTTTGTGTAAGTATTTACTAGTATAGATCAGTCTTGTGTTAAGGTAGGATTAAGCTAGACTTTCAAAGAATCACTATAGGAAGAGAGAACTGCCTGTGGTGACATGATATGACATGACATGACAGTGAGCAATTGTGATCAAGGTAAATAGATATATTGACCTGCTGTGCCCGTGGTAGGTAGATACGAGAGTGACCAACTATGACCCTGGTAGATACACATGATAACAACCAGCTGTGAGTGTTGTACAAAGGTATGAGAGTGACCAGCTGTGACCCTTGTATATAACATGACGGTGACCAGCTGTTTAGGGCACCACCATACGGCACGAGTGAATCAGCTGCATCAGACGCGGGGATCGAACCCTGGAGGCTGGGATGGCAAGACGCACCCCCTCACTGCAGTATGATAAACTGGCTACCCTCCCACATCTCATGGCGCCTCCACCCTCATCTTTTTAACCCCACTCATTTACTCGTTCTTCCCTTCTTTGTCCTCATATATAT
>JAYMFT010183434.1:0-12008 GCA_038088735.1 Panulirus argus
CTCTGTTCTTAACGCTACCTCGCTAACGCGGGAAACAGCAAATATGTATGAAAAAAAAAATGAATATATATATATATATATATATATATATATATATATATATATATATAAGCTACGAGACGTTCGTCTAGCCTAGCTAACACCAGGTGGAAGGCTTACGTCTGTTGGTGTAAGTAACACTTATATTTTTGGGGGGAGGATTGATATTCTTTTTACTTGATCAATATTTCTAAGATATTAAATCATAGACCATCAACCATTTTGATTACGACGGTGACCTCTGACGGGTCCGTATTGTATAAGGTCACGCTATCGTATCCATGGAACGGATCATCGTGCTCAAGGAGTGGTGTTAAGAATCGTGTTACAGACATTCACTTTAAGAACCACTCCCTGGATCCAGGACACACGCAGCTTTACTTTTTACGACAGTCGACAGAACAGACCGAAGATGTGTTTACGACAGGTGGGCAGTAGGCTGAGAGATATGACAGCAACTGTAAATCAGATTCTCTTTTTCTTCCGAAAAATATATGAAAATGTGAATCATGTCAAACGCTACTCATATCTTTCCAACGGTGTTACAGGAGTTTGCTTAATCTCAAATTTTCTGGAAATCTTTGAAAAAAGGGTCGGAAATTATGATCGAAGTTTTCTGCTGTTTCTTATAGATTGTATGGATTAGTTTCGCATGTGTTGTATGTCCCTGGGACCCGAGAAAGACACTAAGCCAATTCACATGCTACAGTCACTCTGGACAATCACTCTCACCAAACAAAACACCAAGTCTGGAAATCACATAAAATACAAACGTAACACTCGATCCTTACACAAAGAACACCGACACAAAATCAACACTCAGATTCAACTCCCTCAAAATGCTGACACTAAATTTGAACAAGAAAAAAATCCTTGAGCACCTCCATATGCAATTCGTCCGCTCCATCCTGAACTACGCCTCACCTTGCTAGGTTTTCACCCATTCAAAAGCAAATATTGCAAAACTTGAAACCAGAACAATCACTGGCTACTTTACAACTACAAATGCTCAACGCCTACCCAATAAAACAATGATCCTCCCGATACAATGCCTCATCAACATGCTCGGCTCTCACTTCTTGGCAACAGCACTAGAACCCTCCCACCCAAAATCCGCCCACTCTTAGGTAGAAACAAGAAGCCTACCCCTGCCTCGTGCTTCAGCAACCTGTACTCACAGATACCTCATCACCACCAGCAAACGTAACACTTATACAACATACACACTGAAATGAACAGACAAACAGTAAGCAACTGCACCCGCCACTCAACGTTAACCAACATCCTACCAGGCATACACCCATCTAACACTCCCCAGATAAACACGTCACACTTTCCCGTCTCTACATTACTGCAGACTCCGATTCACCAAATCCCAAGACCCTTCATACCCACGATGCAACTGCTGCAATTAAGACACTGCACACTTACTGCTCAATTCCCTCATAGATGCACACATATAACATCAGTACACCTTATGACCGACGGTCACTCCCGGTGGACGAGGGCGGCGTCCTGAACGCTGGGGAAGTTTCGCACACATAGAAGGGACTCCTGGTCGTGGCAGGAGCTCCACAGTTAACTCAGCTGTTCATTCTCCCTTAGGAGGCTGATCGGTAAAATGGGTACCTGGCTTAGTCTGCATGAGCCCCATAAAAGGGGTCTTGCGATTGTTTATTAAAACACACATACTCGGATCTGCGGATACATAAAAAGGAAAACAGAAATGACAGACAGAAACATATCATAAATAAATAATCAGTCAGACATATACCGAACGTTTAAATTGAGTTCCCTCACTCTCCCGTGTAATTAACATAACTTTAAAAAATAGACCCGAGTGACAGATTCCATTAAAGAGAAACATGTGTTTCTATAAGGAGTCGCTCTCTCTCTCCTCACCACACTGAGCTCTGTACGTGCATGTTGCAAGCTGTTACCTTCACCGCGATCATCAAAAATGCATCACAAAATAATTTCGTCTAATAGGAATATTTTGAAGTGTCGCGACTTGAGGAGGTAGCAGTGCTGTACCTGCATGCCAGGGAGAACTGAAGTTGAGAACGTTGTAGAATCGGACCAAAGCTATGTTCGCGTGGGAGTAGTTCGCACATCTCTGTTGAACGATGTTTTCGTAGAAGGCGATTGGTTGGTCATCTGGGCTCTAGGCTTATCGACTGCTATGGTCATTAAGGCTTGTGTGTGTGTGTGTGTGTGTGTGTGTGTGACTACTGCTAGCCTCTGAGGATTAATGTTCCCTGCCGCGTGGAGGCTACTGAATCGACCTAGGGTCACCGTAAGAGGGCGACTGAAAGGAATTGGAGTAGTGGGCTAGAAACCCTCACCTTCTCGAATTTCAATTTCTTGAAAGATGGAACAGAAGTAGGAGCCAAGCGAGGATTGCTAATCCTCTTCGAAGGCTTCTAAATGTGTACGGATATAACAAAGATGAGAGGGAAGAGATACGTATTATGCTTGGAGGAAAGAACCTGGGTGTTCTGGCTCTGAGTTAAACAAGTCTTAAGGGGAAGGGGGAAGAATAGTTTGGGAATATACTATGAGCAAAGCTTTAGATTAGTGTGTGAATGTGAGCAAAGGAAGGGGTTGCACCTTTGATGAATGAGTTATGAGAATGTATGAAGGGATGTGCTAGGAAGAGAGCCCCAGACAGCTGGAGGTGAAAGGGAATGAAAGTGAATGAAGGTGCGGATCAACCACGAGTGAAAAGTCACCTTCGGTGTTGACGGAAGGGAGTACAGCCTTCTCGAGGAACTTCTCGCTGCAAAAGGGGTCCAGCAATTCCTAGCCTCTGACTGTAGCGCTGTCTTGAAGCTGCAGGAATAAAAATCACAGGAAATAACTACTTTAGTTCAGTATGGAGAAATGGGATATATTTTTCTCTGTTTCTTCTGAGGTTACTGATACTGTCTGGAGTTGCTCGTTCTCCTGCCTGGTGTGAAGGGGAAGGCTCCTCAACTTCACCGTTTGAGCACGACGGTACCGAGCACTGAGCACGAAGGCATGACCCTTGAGCACGACGATACCGATCCCTGAGTACGACAGTCTAACTCTTGAGCACGAGGGCACAGCCCTTAAGCAAGACGGTGCAACAACCCCTGACACACATCGGTTCGACCCTTGAACAAGACGGGAGCGACCTTTGAAAGCACGGCGGCACAGGCCTTGAGCGTGACCTCATAGATGTCGGCGTCTGTAACTTTCGCTTTGGTTCTTCTGTCATTCCCATTCTCTTCAGCACTGAGCGCGCCAACCCGAGACATACTGATGCCGCGTTTGTCTTTGCCCTTACCAGGGTTTTGTTGATCTGATGCGCGTCACTCAGATACCTGCGGTCTGGTGAAGGTCGCCTTTACCCTTGGCCCGTGGGGATCGTGCCGGGTGTAGTGAAGTGAAGGTCACAGCGAAGATGATCGTGTAGAGGGCCTTTGATGTGACCGGTAAGGGTTAGATGTAGTGAAGATGAAGGTGTGGAACGTAGTGATGATGCTTTCGACCTGATCCAACTATGGTGTCTAAAGATGTACTGAAGATGAGTGTAGTGAAGGGTAATGTTCAGTGAATGTGAAGGCGCAGCGAAGCTGAGGATGTAGTGAAGATAAGGGTGTGGTGAAGGTGATGGTCAAGTGAAGAAAAGGTAGGAAAGATGAGAAAAGAAACTAATATGGCCATGCTCCCTTCTCTCGCCCTCCCTCCCGCCCTCTCTCTCTCTCTCTCTCTCTCTCTCTCTCCCTCCCTCTCTCTCTCTCTCACTCCCTTCAACGCCTGACCTTCATTAGGAAACCCTACCATATTCGTAAGTCAGCCGAGGGTCGTTCAGGTTAGCTGGTAAACATTTCAGAAAATATATCTGACAACATTTTTTTTTTCGGATGTTTTGAAAAGATGTTTGGATAGAGGTCGGAGTTATGGGCAAAGTTTCTCTTTCAGGGGGCTGATCTGTGATTGTCGCTTTGGGAGTATAAACGCCGAGGCCAGAGAACATATTTTGGCTGTCTAATGAGAGAGAGAGAGAGATTACGTATATTACACATGCTTTCCTAACAACTCACACCAAAATTACATTAACTATGCTGTTTATCTGGGGATTTAGGCCAAAGGGTCGAGATGATGTAATGAAGATAAGGGCGTAGTGGAGCGGACGGTCTATTAAAGATATATGTTGTTGCAGGAAAGATGAGGGAGAAGTAAACATAGCCAGGTACCTGATCCTTGAAGGGATACGCTATCTACGGAGGGGCGTCTGCCTCGACTCCGCAACCCTCGCACTATGTGGTGAACTTAATACGCACTTTGCTTCATGAGTAAAACGGTACGACCCCTGGAGCACAAAGGTACGACCCCTGGAGTACAACGGTACGCCCCCTGGAGCACAACGGTATGACCCCGAGAGCACAAGGGTACGACCCTGGAGCATAACGGTACGACCCTAGAGCACAATGGTACGACCCTGGAGCACAACGGTACGACCCCTGGAGTACAACGGTAAGACCCCTGGTCAAATTTTTCAAAGCCCCGTGCCACCTTACCCAAAGGTCGTACCTTCGTGCTTCAGGGTCGCAGGTACCACTGTGCTCAAAGATCGTACCGTCGTGCTTAAGGCGTTCAACTCTTAAAGTCAACTAAGTTACCATACGACAGCTTACAACACATGGCAATCTGAAAAGTTCCTGATTTGAGAGACTCGATTGGAGATTGAATGAACCTGAAACGTGTGTTTTTGAAACGCCAATCTTCATTTGTAAGAATTTACACGGTCATTCCAGGAACTTTTGGAAGCGTGGGTAGAAGCAAAGCAAAAAGCAAGCTTTCACAAGTTGTTAAATTCGCCAGGTCTGTGTCTGACAGAGGCCCTTGTCTTTTGACTTCACGATCTCTGTTCTTCTGTTGTAAAGAAAACGGATTCACGAGCACACGACTCACCGTTTTGTCTGGCGTTCTTTAAGGCATATCATGAATCTCTGTTATTTTGTTGCGATTACGGCTATCGTAATGAGAATTCGATCGTGACTTCGAGGAAGTGAGTTATCGCAAACAACTTGAAATATGCTTTCCAAGAGATGATTCATATTTTACTTTGATATACATCTCTTTCTTGCAGTAAAAAAAAAAATAAAATGTACTACACCTAAAAATTCTCATATACTGGAACGAAACATGATGGTTGAATTAGCAAGTATTCCTTAGAATATTACAAAAAGATACAAAACAACATTACATAAATATATTGCAAAAGAGACAGACAGGCTATTAACTGCTTTACCCAGAGTTATTAGTAATACCTCTGGAGTAAGCATTAAAAAGAAAATAACTTTAAAAGAAAGTTAGACGAATGGCTTAGAAAAGTATCCAGTTAACAACACGGGCAATATATGCACTGCGCTCTGTGTGCCTGCCTTGCCTCAGGCAAAAATCTCGGTCTTAAGTATTCGTAGGTAGGCTTCCATCCCGAGGCACAGACCAGTACCTCTTGCCTCAAGGAGGTTTACTGGAATGACAACACATCAGTATCTCTGGAAGTCCTGAGGTCATTCCTACTACTGTGACGTGCATAGCGTACACACACACACACACTGGCGCTAACTAGGTTTTGTATGTGTGCATACATACAATTATACAAGGTTAAGAAGACGGGGCAACACGAGCATTACACTCTCTCTCCTTAAAATATACAAAGAGTTATCTGTATTCACCCAGGCATTTGACAGTTACAATGAAATGGTGGTATTCATAAACGAAGGTAACGACAGTGCTGGATAAGAACAAAATTTGTTTGCATATTGAAATCACGTGAGTGTGGCTCTCACACAGATTGTGAACATGGTGCAAAATCTCCTTGAGAAAACTTTGGACGTTAATTAATAACTCCATTAGTTTATATGATGAGTTTGTTAGAAGTTCTTAGAAGTTCACTCCCTCACAACGGGGGAAATTTCCCCTTCGATGAGTTCATTGAGGAGGGCGTGAGAGAGAGAGAGGTTGTGATACGGTGAGGGCGTTCATTCTGGGAGACCAAATGATGGTTTGCTCTGCTGAACTGGAGGCCGACGTTGCTCACTGTGTCTTGAAAAGTAGATCGAGTTAAGCTCCAACGAGCCACCAACGCTTCTGTTTTCCTCCGTCACCTCAGTCATCACCATCACTATCATCATTTTCCATCAATATCATCAACACTTAACATCACAACAACACAATGACCTTACACCACAGTCTCTGCCAACAGCACCACAATCATGAGCAGTACCATTACTCATAATAACATGCATCATTATCACCATAACTTGTCCAACATCCCTCTAACCATTATGACCCGACACCACTATCACCATCGCCAACAATAATTGCACTATCACCATCATAGCTATCTCCATCATCACCACCACTATCCGTATCGTCACAATCCGCACCATTACAACCTTCACCACCATCCACATCACTGTTATCTCCAACAACACCATCATCACTGCCAACAACCACTAGCACCAGTACCAGCGCTCACGAGCTTCCTTGGGAAAACATGTCGAGGTGAGTAGTAGGTCTTGGGTGAAATCGTGTCTTTAGTCAGTTTCGAGGGGAAGTCTTGGCTCAGGGAGCGAGTGATGGGAGGAGGCGGTAGGTGATGCTGTACAAGGAAGAAGGTCAGGGAGACTCGCTCCGATATCTTAAGGGAGGTAAGGAAACTGGGTCAAGGGACGCGGGATTATATGTGTTTACGGATCCCGTTGGCTTATGCTTTTTTTATCTTATGATCACTGTCAGTATTGTCAATATTGTGAGGCAAGATGTTAGCTTCTGGAGCATAGCAACTGATGGGGTCCTACGGTTTTACGAGTGGATTTGGCAACCGTGACAATCTTGCTTTGTCTGTCTGTCTGTCTGTCTGTCTGTCTTCACTGCCAGAGTCCATAGCCTGCGGAAACCAAGACCTGAGTCCCACTCAAGGAGCCGGACGAGGACCGAGTGGACTCGTAGGACGCCAACGGACACTGGGGAAGGTCAAGATGCCATAGTACACTCAGGCGAGTCCTGGTGGGGTTGGAGGGGCGAGAGTGTCCTTCCTGGTCCGTGCAGCTGAGCCTGGGATACGGTCCGCCTTCATTAGGATACTGGAGCCTCTGCTCCTAATTTGAGACGTTTAGGAACTTACTAACTTCTTATTGGAGGGGATTAACTAACTTCCGCAGTCTTTGCCTCTCAATTCACTCCGGTCTTACAGCCCAGAGCAGAGGTGATGTGCAGTGCGACAGGAACAGCCTGTACTCGTTCTCCATCCGTGGGGGTTCGCGTGTCGTGGAGCCATTCACTGGGCGGCGAAGTATCAATCAAAGGCGACACAAATTCAATACAGTTCAAAATGAATTAACCGAAGCTGACAAAATCAGTTAAATTTCCGTTATGACGTGACTGGTTTGTTCGCTAGACGTCCTCAGCTCTTCGCTCCTGAGAGAGAGAGATCCGACGCTGATTGTGAAGAGTTGACTCAGACGATGGAGTCGAGAGGTAAAGTGTGGCGGAGTGTCCTTGTGGAGATAGCTTTACGCTTCCTCCCGATGTGTGAAGGTGAGGCAGTGAACCCACCCACCCACAACCCCCAAACCCACGTCTCTCCCTCGAGCTCTTAAGACACATGACCCTCTCCCGCCAACACCAACGTCTCTCTGTCAAGCTCTTGGGTACACGGCTCTCTGCCACCCTCCTACCCACCCCATGACATGTAACCCTGTCAAGCTATGGGATACAGGGTCCTCTCCCACCAACCTCACTTTCCTCTTTCAAGCTTTGTGAAACATGAACCTCTCCCACAAATCTAGCGTCCCCCTGTTAAACTCTGGGATACAAGGCCCTCTGCTGACATCGATAAGACCCACAGATGAGTGATGATAGTCATGACCACCATGGGAGGGAAATACCGTCACGTAAAACATAAAACTGAAATGTGATGAATACAGAAAATACGCCTAATGGAAGGGGTAAAGAAAACAGAAGAAAAATATTGAAAGATCGTCGTTCTAGATTAGGTGAGAACGAGGCAAGAAAGATGTGAGGAAGGAGAGGAAGCAATTGGGGGCGAGGGGTAATACATGGATAGTGACCAACGGTGTGAAACTCGGTCGGGAAACGCGAATGTTAGGAAGGGGGATGAGAGGCGCCTGGAGGAGTGGTGCCTGACGCCTAACAGCACCTGATGATATCTGCTTCCCTCCACCACCTCTCTTTCCTCGCAGCACCACACACGCACGTACGCTAGGCCAGAGGAAGTGCAACTGCTTCAACGGCACTGGTAGTCCGGCATTACTCTACTGGTACTGCTAATGTGGCACTATTTCTCTAGCACTGAGTCCTTAGGTACTAAGTCCTCCGGCAGTAAGTGAGTCCTTAGGTACTAAGTCCTCTGGCACAAAGTCCTTTGGTACTAGGCCCTCTGTTATCATCCCAAGTATCTAAGTCCCTTGGTGTCTGCTTCTTAGATACTAAGTGCTCTGGCACTGCGTCCTGAGGTATTAAGTCCATTGGTATATGTATGTAGCCATATGTGCTAAGTCACCCGGTATCTGCGTCCTTAAGCACCAAGTCCATTGGTACCTGGGTCCACTGATAAACGGCCTTGGTTACTGAGACAAAAAAAGGTTCAGTAATGAAAAAGCATCTGCCAGACGAGAGGCCAGGTGGTGTGCAGCAGTCCTCGTCTCTCATCATCTCGTGTGTTCAGACGGTCGCAAATTTCTGAGACAGTGAGAGTGGCAGCACATACCCTTGAAACTTAATCAAGTACCAAAACACAAGCTGAGACCACTAGATACAAGCTGAGACCATTAAATTCAAGCAGAGGAAGTCCAGTCTTCAAGAGCACCACAACCTTCCTCTGGATCCTTGCATATCATCGCTCTGGTTTACCCAACGAAAACACCTGATTAACATCTCACTGTTTTTCCCTTGATCTTGCCTAAAAAAAAAAAAAAAAAAAAAAAAAAAAAAAAAAAAAAAAACTTTTATCACAATTCCTTTTTCAGTGGCCTTTCTTGATCTTTCTCATATTCAATTCATAACCTGGGTGGTAGCTTAGTAAATAATTTAGCTGGTGACTAAAGGGATGATAATGATTGGACAGACAGAGGAAGCCGTTGTTGGGTGTGAGTGCTGGGGGAACAAAATCGTCCTTAGGGAGAAGAGCCGTGTCATGTGCCTTGGTTCTAATGAAACACGAAGACACAAGAGCTGCACCAGAAGTCTTCTCCACCACCTGTATCACTCGATCCCATCCCCGGCCGCCCATCAGACCCTCACTGCTTACTCAAAATCCCACTACAGTTTCTTTTACTGATATGTCTATGATCAGTGAGACAACAAAGTTGACTCCAGCATTCTCAGGGCACCTGATCCCACCACAGTTTATCAACCGCACTCTTCCCACTCCTTACGCCACACCAGCAAGCTCTTCTTGCCGCCCGCACTCTTCGTAGTCCTAACGCGACATCAGAGTGTTACCATTCACGCACTCCTCACACCAGGCTGTATCACTCCCTCTGTACCTTCCCTCTCTACCTACAACGCCCAGCCATTACATGGTTGGGCAGCTCACACCACCTGCCAGGAATCATGCCCTGGTTTCTTTGATATAAAGCAAAGCATACCCATGTGCGTACCGGGCGTACCATCAACTGTACCATTGGAGGACCCGTCGACCTCCCTCCTGTACCGTCAACTGTACCACAGGTGGCCTGTCGACCTCCATCCTGTACCGTCAACTGTACCCCAAGTGGCCTGTCGACTTCCCTCCTGTACCGTTAACTGTACCACAGGTGGCCTGTCGACCTCCCTCCTGTACCGTCAACTGTACCCCAAGTGGCCTGTCGACTTCCCTCCTGTACTGTCAACTGTACCACAGGTGGCCTGTCGACCTCCCTCCCATACCTTACCCTCATAATACTAGTTTATATACTTTGTCGAGGGAACTTTTGCGGTATTTTTTCCCCTATAAAAACTTTCGGCTTATTCTTATTGCCCAGCAAAGTCCCTGAGCCGTGCACGGCACTTGTACCCCCGATGCTTGACCTGTCACGTACCAGTATCACAGGAGAACCTTCGGGTAATGGTTCCCCAGCCGTTTGAGACGTTACGCTTTTTACTGTCATTCTTTTCGTCTAAAGAGAATAAAATCTGGTGGTACTCATCATCTACATTCTGACTGCAAGATAAGAAAGATCGGATAACCATGAACTAGGAAGAACTGAACAATAACAGAACGTTTGTGTGAAAATAGTTGCAGTATGTTGTCATTTGCTGTCATCGGACTGAAAACGACCAGTCATTTAGCCTCTGACGAGCCATCACTCGGACCACATCAGCATCATCGTCACCACCCACGGGAACCATCACTGGACGATAAACAGCGCTGGGAGGAACACGTCAGTAATCATAGCCTAATAGGTAAACTATCCCACAGTATTAGCCATTGGTTTTAAGACGCTTGAACTCTCTATACCTGAACTCGAGAAGCGAACATCTACACAACTTTCAGTCTTCCCAAACTCCCCTATGCCTCTCCAGTCTGGTCTTCCTTCTACAAAAGAAGAGGTGCTGGGAGGGGCATGCAAAATCATACTTGGTCTCTCTCACGCCACTTGTCGAGGGGGCGCTCAACACACAGGTCCTCTCGACTGTCTCCAGCCATCACTTGCAACTAATCCTGACAGTCCGGGAAGAAGCTACTGCTTCATCCTCGCCACTATCACCTCCTGCCAACCGGTGATCCCTCGTCCCCCGGCGCCATAACCGTATCGAACTCCTTCGAGCTCTTCCAGACCACTAGAAAAACAGCCCCATCCCAACCACTGTTGACACCATAAACAACGTATAGTACTTGTGTAAAGACTCTGTTTAACACCTCTTCTCCTTGGTATAACCTTGCTGTTTTTAGTGTGTCTTCTCTCTATGTATTTTCTGCCTTTGCATTTTTATCAAATAAATCGTTGTCATTAAAATGATCTATTATTTATAAATCCAGTTTCTCGCATGCAGGCGAAAACACATACACACTAAAACACAGTCGTACGTATGTATACACACACCCACACATCAGTGAACAATAACAACAGTCAATAACAACCGTAACTGAAATATTGTAATGGAAGTTCTTGAACCATAAAAGCCAGTGGGTCATAACTATGTCATCCTCTTGGTTTCCTTCTTACGTTTCCGACCAACGTTTGTACTTCGCCAAGTTATCACCAGACGAAGAGAACGACCAGATCCAAGGTTCACCTTCATAACACAAGAAATGTTATTCTGTTCATCCATACAGAAGAGACGAGTGTGTATATGTGTGTGAGTTCGACTGTGTGTTATGTTTTAGAGATTCGACTTTATGCTGTATGAGAATTCATTTTGCCCTATCACTGCACTCATACACGGTATGTGATATACCCTTAAGTCTTCTTTATCTTATGAAATGTATAATATTTAGTTTCAGTCTTCGCATATTACACTTCTTAGATTACTCTCACAGTGATTTCTATACATGTTTTTATTAACTTATATTCACATATCCAATAAATCCTTCGTGTTTTTGCCTATTTGTATTGACTTTAAACGTGTTTTCCAACCCGCGCACGAATCCCCGCAAATCCTTTGTAATCCGACCCATACATCTTTTTTACCGTTTTCTGTCGACTGATTCATCCACACACTAGTCTATATACTGTACCATCATGCGAATATTTGTATCTTCTCTTAGCTACTGCGGCTGCTAATGTATCGTCAACCTTAGGAAAAGAGAAACACTGTGAACTGTATCTCTGAAGCGGAATCAGATATGACACGAGTGTAAAAGATGTTTCATACAGGCAGTGAGAAGCGACAGGCCTCACACGAGAACATGTGAAAGAGAGAGAGAGAGAGAGAGAGAGAGAGAGAGAGAGAGAGAGAGAGAGAGAGAGAAGAGAAAGAGAGAG
>JAYMFT010183445.1:0-12007 GCA_038088735.1 Panulirus argus
GAGAGAGAGAGAGAGAAGAGAGAGAGAGAGAGAGAGAGAGAGAGAGAGAGAGAGAGAGAGAGAGAGAGAGAGAGAGTGTACTTACAACAAAAGTTTGCCAAAACACAAGTTTAGCATAGGAATATCTAAGGTTATGAAGAACCTGTCATGTAAAGTACCTGTTGTCAACTGTTGTCATGAGTCCAATAAAGAGATTGTATGTTTATGGACTGCAACCAAAATGTGGGCAAGACAGAAAGAGAAGACAGATACATGAGCTTCAGAATGACACATGACAGCCACTGAAATGGCTTAACCCAAGTGGATTGTACTAGTAATTTTTCAGAATGCAGTGATTACAGTTATAAAATACCTGGCAGAGAGTAAATCAGTTACAGAAATGATAATACAACTTACCTTCATAAAGGTACAGAACTCATCTTTGTTGTACGCACCAATGCGGGAAATAATAAGGTCCAGCTCATCTTTAGGAACGTGACGCATGGCTCGCCGGAAGATGATTGCTTCCTTCCTAAGATTAATGTTATGAATATAAATTTTAATACCTAAATCTTTATCCTTTTCTGTAAAATGTTACGAATAAAAATCATGTGCATAAAGAATATGCCCCAAGTACTGGCTATAAAACCATCCTCACAACAGCAGTATGAAATGATATTCTACTAATCTGTGCATGTCAAGCTATCACTCAAACTGAAGCAATATTCACTTGCTTGCCTAAGAAACAGAAATACATTAGAAAAAAGGGGGGCTATCTTAGCAAGTATATCATGAAAACAAATAATAATATGGAAGAAAAAATTGTAAAGAAGGAAGCAACAGAAATAAAATGAAATAAGAAAACTTAACATGTAACAAGTTTTCTCAATAATCCACTCATCACTTCCCACCTCTATCACTGTTGTTTACTTACTCTCTTTTTAGCACAGCTAGCTCACTGCACTTCTTACGCAACTGGGACATAGCAGTCTTCCAAAGAGCTGATATATTGGAAAGCAATATCTCATTATCACTTTCCAAATCTATACACCGATTTTGGGATTCATCCAGCTGTTTCTCCAGGGTTTCTTTTTCTAACTTTAGTTTAGCTACTTCTTTAGCCAACTGCAATACATAAGTTTGTATTATTAGAAGGAAAATAAATACAAATGCTCTCTCATATTTTTACAAGAAACAATCAAATGAATAGCCTGAAACACACATCTCCAATGTACGAATGCATATGTATAAAATATCAGTTGCACTAACTTTACACAAGTTAATTCTTGTAACATTCATTTACGTTAAAATATTTTCATGGTTCCAAATCTGCACAAAATGCATTAATCACAAGAACAAAGTCAACACTTCACTCACCTCATCTCTATCTCTACCAACAAGAAAGTCCTCAAAGAGATCCATTTGAGAATCAGCCGTATCCTTAAGTTTACTTTTTCTTCTCAGTCTTTTAGTTGATTTTACAAGTCCAGTTTTGAAGCTCTTGCCTGATTCACCACTCATCAAAAAATCTGCAGCATATACCCTTTTGTCACTAGTTAAATGCATTTCTTTTACATTACTGACATTTACAACATCTGTAGCATCAGTCGATGTCTCACTGACACTACTAAAATTCTCTGTTGACTTTTTATCTCTCTCTCTCAACTTACAAGCATATCCAACAGATTCTGGTAATGTACTCAGTTTATCAGTGTCACTTACTGAGGGGACTGATTTACCTGACATCCAGTCTCCATTCTGTTTAGTTATGCTAGTGTTTATATCCACATCTAATGATTTTTCTACAGACAATCCCTTTTGATGTGCAAGACATGACAAAATAAACTGTACATCTTTATTTGGCAATGTTGGTTGGTCACGTAGTTCCCTCAAACCACAAGTGGATGGTGCATTTGCTCTTTCTCCAAATCCCACTTGTTCTCTTAATGCAACTGCTGTTGCTAGCCCATTTTCAAAAGTTTTACACTTATTGCTGTCCCACATAATCACTTTATCTTTGCATTTCTTGAGAGTCTGTGCACTCCCATTAATCTCACTGGCTACATTACCTTCACTTTGATTGCTTATATTGACATTTCGTTTTTCATGCTCTTCAGTTTTAGGTACATCACAATTTTCTCTACAATCATTCTCACTGATTTCACTCTTCATATCATAACTGACAGATTCCTTATTTGCTTCAGAACTGGCTTCACATGAGTGTGTAACCTCACATTCACGAACTGGACTACCATGATTGACTGGCATACCCAGTTCTAAAAATATATCAGAATCATCTACATCTGAATCATCTAATATATTCTGAGGCAACTTCTGAGACAAGGAAGATTCTAGGTCACCATATAAGTCACTACCATTTGAGTCAAGATCTGTATGCTCTGCTTCAGAGTCTGACTCTACCTCTGATCCTGAATTTGTGGGATCCTCCATGTCTTCAGTAGCTGTAATCCTACACACGTTATTCATGAGATGAGATATCCCTAAAAAGATTAAAACATATATTAAAATAAACAGCAAACTCAAAGTATTAAACACATCACACACACACAAAAAAAAAAACAGTCTTGTTCAGAATGATAAAAGTTCTAATTCCATGGGGTGAATCAGGGGCATAAATGGCTTAAGAAAATTGTACATACATCCTCTAGGAACCATGCGCAGTATGTTAGATGTTAAGACATGAACTTTTATATTCATAAAATCCTTCTTACTTTTTCCACTTTATATATAAAGTTTATTTGTGAGACCAATGTCAACCTTCACACCACCTTCATACACAAACTGCTTCTACTTCAATCCTCATTCTTTCTCTAGCATTTTCATCAGAAATATCCCTAGCCCAACTTATTACTCTCACTGCATCAATCCATCTCTTCCAGAGACTACTTTTCCTCCTTGTGCCTTTTACTGCACTAATACACATTGCGTCCAACCTCTCAACTTCCATATATTGTAAATGACCACACTATCCTAAGAGAATTTTCGTCCAGGTGCCTTTCTCGTGATTTCTTCACACCACATATCCTTCTAACATCTTCATCTTTTCATTCTACCTTTCTTTCTAATTCCAAATACCAAAAACAATTTATCTATCTCTAATGCTCATATACTTTAACTATCCTGAGCTATATATACTCTTATCTTTTGACACTAAATATGCATTAGAGGGTGAGGCCGTGATTTTAAGGGAAACTGTGTAGTTAAATAAATAAAAAGTAGTTGCATTATATGTGTTTGGATCCAGAAATGTCGAATGTATTTGATGGGATTTAATAGTTTTTTGTTCCCAGTATCAAACTACTTGATTTACTGATTTCCATTTACAGCTTTTACTTTATCATATATTTGGAGCTATTATTTGTCTTTCTGGCCATGCAAGACACATTTCATGGTTGTGACTGCACAAGTCAACAACTTTATCACACTTTTTACAAGATTGTGATAAACATATTATTGTTTGAAAAATGCAACTGTTCCACAATAAAAGCTCTTCAGAACCCGGACAAGAGCCATGTGACTCTATTTTCAGCCATCCAAAGGACACTCATTGGAATGTGGTTGTGCATAGCATGAAGACAATCCAAAATTACTATGAGATGCCATAGACACCCCTCCTATTGTTGCTAATAGCTATCAAACTGATTCAATACACTGTAATCAATTGGTATAAAGTGCCTTTAACTTACAATTTCCCAATTTTTCAGAGCCCTGCCCATTTATTGGGTACATAACTTTGACATGTATAAACAGAAATATATCAGCTCTCCTTTCTGAGTCAATTCTATATAGCGTTTAGTCCACTAATGTGTGTTTTATCAAAATCCATGTTACTCCATTGGTGCCCCTAAACTGATACTTTATCATTACCTAAGAAATTCCTGATTTATTAAGATGGCAGAATTAAAGTACACTATTACAAAACTAAACATTGATGATGTTGATATGAGATGAGAACTTCAACTTTGTAGAACAACATCAGGTGTATGAGTCTGTAATTAAATGTACATCCTTAAAATACACATATTTTCAACCTTCCATAGATACAAGTAAGATATATAGGTTGCACAAAATCTTTTTTGCCTGCAACCTAACCTAATCCTTCCTTATTTACCCTATCTATCACGATCTCTAACCTGACAATCTAACCTAACCTCACATGACTAGACTCCTAATTCACATTATTGAGAGTCTAGGTTACCTCTACTGACTTACCTCCTTCAGGGGAAGAGAAAACATTATCTGGGACGGACACAAACTTCCTAACCTCTCTATATATTCCACATATTCCTGTTCCATCTCAGTTTAACTGATATTCTTAAATGTTCTTGTATATATGAGTTATTATCAATGATTCACAGCCGTACGGGTTGACACAAGCACTAAAAAGATATATCTTACACTTCCACATTACACGAAACATGAAGTAGCAATTGAAAATAACAAACTATGCAAAAATTAAAGGGTACGTACATGTTATTTAATATTATTAAATGTATTAAATCCCCGAGTACGGCACCAAACAATGATGTAAACAAATACCCTGAGGAACGTTAAATCCCGCGAAATTTTTTGGAAAAGAAACTCTGGATGCGCAGTGACGTTTTACCGACTTCGTGACGCATTCTTTAAAGGACTTTAATATTTCTAAAAGTAGTAAAGACATTTTTCTTTAAATATTAAATAAGAAGAAGAGTTAGTTTTAAATATGAGAGTTGGCTGCTAAGATTTCAATGACGAAGTATAGACGCCATTCATTGAACGGCATCAGCTGCAAAGTGTAGTACGTATTCTGTCATGAAAATGATGATACATTTTACTTTTGAGTGTCTGGCAAATACTGAAGATTGTCTTAGCAGCAAGTCAACTAACTTTAGACAACCATTTAATCCGACACCGCAAAAAAATGTATAATATAATCTGCAGAGGAATGGTATTAAAGAATTGATTTGATTTACTTACAACGTTGAAAATTTCATCAATTTTCTAGAAATAATACTAAAACAGAATTTCACAAATACAACTTAGGATTCTCACCGCAAGATGATTTACAGCAATTTTCTTAGAGACCGCCAGTCCCAAGGCAGAATCTGATTCAGTTCAAACTTTGATCCTTCACAAAAAATAAACCTAACCTTAGAATAAGAATTTAGACTACAATCGCGTGGGTTTAGAACGATGACTAGAGAAAGTAAACATAAGGAGCAGGGATTACGTTATGAGAAAATATTCTTTTCAGGTAGATGAACTGCATTGTTAAGTTTTTCGAGCAATCATTACCTAAAATGACTAGGCAGCTCTGCAGTAAGTCATTTGTGCTCCGCAAAATTGGACGGACAAATGAACACGAATACATTTCAACGACAATAACAGAAAATAATGCAATAAAACATCCTTTCAAGTTAATGGCAACTGGAAGACTTACAGAATATATAGAGTCAGAAAAAGATAAAGGAGTTGCTTGCTGAAAATTATTGTCATTGAATCATTGCATTTTGGAGAAAGTTAAAAAACAAATCAACTGACCGAAACCATTAGAAGCGCCGTTGAATATGGTGATACGTGCAGGAACATGAATGCAAACAGTGAGGTAAAGGAAGGCAGATGTCTGAGGGCCCCTGCAAATAGATTTATCTTTATCATTTTCATAAAATGCATCATCACAATCTGGCAAGCATTTACGCAAAAAGACTTTTGGTTATAAGAACTATTTCGCGCTGGTCGTATCTTATAAAATCACATATGTATTTTGGCTTGTAAAAATTCTGTCCCACTAAATTCCCAACACTAAACACCCGGTGCTGGTAAACAGCAGTTTGGAATTAGTAGTAGTCTTATTTCTCCGTTCCTTTCTATGAAAGAACAAGTGAGTTGTATAGACTATAGTTCATAGTGGTTCCTAGCCCTCGGGTCGCTTGCAGCCTGCAGTTCCCAAACCGGTTTTGTGTGGCCCACAGAGAAAGAGGATTAATTCATTTGGGTCCCACTCTATACTACATAGAGGCTCCAACAGTCTCAGATATATGACGCTCTCCACAGTCCTAAAGTTGGCTCTAGAAAGGCTCTGAATTATTGTAGCTTCACTCTGTAAAAGGCTTCTTCAGAAAGTTTAGTTTACCCTACGATTTATTTTCTCTGATGTACCTGAAAGAGAAAACGAAAACAATTATTATAAACTTATCTAAAGCTATCATTAGTAAGAAGTCATCAAGGAGCCAGCAACATTCACACACTCACACACACATACAAAACAGCCCACTAATTACAATCATAGATGGGCCGCCGTGTGCCAGTAATGTCACTCGAAAACACACACACACACGACCTGTGCCAGGAAAGGCACCCCGAGAACGGGCTGTCAGTAACAAGAGCCCGTGTCAGCCTAAATCCTAGCAATTTCTTACGAACACACACACACACACACACACACGGATCTCAGTGATGTAATGGTTAGCGTAAATGACCGTCACAAGTGCACGTGCTGCCTGGGATCAAACCCACAAAGGTTCGAATCCTTGTCGTGGCAGCTGGTCCATAGTCCACCCACCTGGTTGATAAAATGGGAATCTGGTAAAATGCTAGTGTGTGTGGGTGTGTGTGTGTGTGTGTGGTGTGTGTGTGTGTCCTCATGCAGGGCATGATACGGTCATCAATTGTGAGGAATGAAGTTGGAGCCCACCAGTGGCAGGCAGGAAGCGACGCCTCCAGTGATGTAAGGTGTGATCACGGTAATAAGTTCTTGCGTGAGTCAACAGTTTCCGACCCTCGCAGATTAGTTTTACAGTTGCACTTAAATTTTCTTGTTCTGTCCTCATCTTTAAGAACAGCAGTATTCACAAAATGAGCCATAGGGTGCATGTGACCCATGCTTGTCTGTAAATGTAAATGTGTTGGGGTTTCAGGCCTATCGACTGCCTCAAAGGGTCATTAAGGCCGGCAACGTCCACTGGCACAATTCACACCCCAACCCCTTGCTCGGGGGGTCGGTAACCGCCCTGCAATGTGGTGAAATAATCCCCGGGGAGCGGCCGGGCACCGAACGCATGGCTTGTCTGTCTCTCTTGCAGCTGGAAAGAGGAGAAGGATTGTTTTAAATGATTAAATAAGAGAGACTTAAGTAATAATTGTAAGTATGAGAAATATCATTTATTGAACAACATATACAGGGCAAGGATTTATGTAATTCTTTTATGTACTAAATAACAATTTTGTACATTGACTCTGCATGTATATATTTTTATAAAGCCTTAGCATCCTATTGAAATCTTCTGTTGCCTCAATTGACCGTTTTCTTGTGCACACCACTGTTCTATAATATATACAATACTTTCACAGACTGTTCTGCCCATATTGGTTTTCATTAATTTGGGATTCAGATTGTATGTAGAGAAACTCAATTGTTCTTTTGTACGTAGTGAAATATTTGGAACTTAGCATGGAAGATTGTGAATGGGATAGCACTTTCAAGTTAGCCATTGAAAAAGAGTTGTGGGTAAGGATAAAAAAAAAAAATCAATATAAACACTGCCTATGCAGATTCTAGCTGCTGCCAAAGAGGCAAATATTCCATCTGCTGTGTGCGGTAACTTACTCGTGTCCCAAGGTTTAAAGAAGACAAATTCTGGTCTAAAGGTCTGCTAGTCTATTCTTCCCCCAAATCATAGATAACGCAAAAGTCCACTTACAATTACAGGAACAGCCAACAAAAGGTAATCACAGTCAAGTATTTAATAATTCAGCAAAGTATCATAATAATAGTATCCTGAGTATATACCAATACACAACACTTCTGCCCACAATAGGTTATCTTCAGCTGAGAAGAATTATTCTCAGATTGATATAGAAGGTTTAGCCTTGCACTAAGATTACACTGCCAGTGCTCCAGGTGCACACTGACTTGTTGTCTCGCCTGTGAAGGCTTGAAACAGAGACAGGTGAAACATTCATATTTGTTTCCTCTCGATCTCATGGTAATAACCTAACTAATCTGAGTTATCAGAGTAGTCGCCTCTTCTTGCATTCCTCCGGTCTCCGCTCAAAAGCAACATTCGCTCTTGGTTCGAGCCATCATGACTGACAAGTGCTGTGCGTTCATCATCATGCAACCCTGTGACGCATCTGCCGTCCAACGAATGGTTCCTGCGCCATCCCGGGCTAGTAGACACCATAGGACAGTACTACTACCTCAAGTCACCGGTCATGTGTTAGCTTTGGAACTACCAGCTATGCATGTAAGAGGGTTTAAAGATACAATGAATCACAGCTGATATAAAGAGCCGTTTGCAGGTTCGCCTTATTAGTAAGTCGACTTATAGACTTACTCATCAATTAAATCGGCTCGTAGACTTCCACCATACAGCCCTTGATCTTTGAGACAAGCATATAATGACTACTACTGGCAGGGACAACCAGGTATCTATAGTAACAATGATACAAAAGTTTTGTCTTCTCTCTTCAACGGTTGGAAGGGAAGTATGCAACCCTTCGACGCATTTGCCATGGAAGGAGAATGGGAATATGTGGTTGTAATCTATGGAAGGGCAGTTGTTCATTAATGATCTGTAATACATTAGTGCAAAAGTCATGTGAAATCAGTTTGAAATGATACGACGATCCTATGAGCACAACGTTGGAAACAATTCAGTATTTCAGAAGACAAAATTCTTAAGCACAACCTCTTCTTGCCTCCTACTTCTCATTCCCCTCACTCGCTTACTTTCCTTCGGGCAGGTACACTCTCTGACCTGGCAAGCGAGAGGTTATTTCCAAGTCAAGTCACGCCTCCGGAGGACCAGCGACCCGGGTCAGATCAACTGCCGCTTCGTGACTGAATTTCTTGTGAGTAATTCTGGTCTTTTTGGTTCAAGGTGTCCTGTTGCTGTTCGTGTATAGATTATTTTTTCGGTTACATGTATCTCCTTTTAGGTAATTCTAATAAAGCTGTATTGCATACATTAACCAAAAGGCTTTAATGCCTTTAGAGCGAGCGGATTGTTTACAATTCTAGATAAAACAAATGCAAAATAATGATCAAATCCATGATACAAAAGGCTTACAATATTGCCTAATTGCAGAGTCAGTGACATGATTCATATATCCGGACTGATATACATTAACTATTTTAGTTATGTATAGACACACCCTGAATATTTCATACATTATCTCTACATTTAGTTATACAAACTGAATATTCTTCATTCATCGGTACCAATACTCACAAAAAATGGCGTTTACGTAAGAATTTTTGAGCTGTCTTAAGATAACACAATCATGCTGCAAATCTTTTATCAAATGGTGGCTCTCTAGATGGTTGACGATTCTTATTCTGAATAATGGTTTCCATGAATCTACCAACTACAGACGTTCAGCTGACTGGACTATGATTTCCAGGAAGTGCTTTATTACCTTTTTTGAATATGTGTATAACGCAAGCAAACTTTCATTCCTCTGGAACATTTGTCGAAGGAAGTGACATACTGATAAGGGCAGTCAAGGGCTTAACTATCGCATTCTTCGCCACTTTTATTGTCCTTGGATAAAACTTATATTGGCCTGTAGTTTTATTTAATTTTATTTCATGTAACGCTGAGAGTATTTCATTATTCTATGTGTCATTATGATGCAAAACACTTTTGTTTCTTATCAATGGAACTTGATTCGGGACATGAGTTGTATCTTCACTTGTAAATGCATATGCGAGAAAATATCCATTTTTTCCTTTAGCTTTGCTGTCTTGAACAGTTCCGTAATTAATGGACCAATTGAATGGGGAATGACTCTCTTACTTTTAGAATAGCTATAAAACTCCTTATAGTTTCTTTGGCTATTTTCAATTTTACGTTTCAACTGACGTTTACTTTGATGTACAAATCTCTTACTTTTCTAAGCAAGAAACGTAATCTACACTATCATATTGGTTACTGGTCTGTCTAAGTTTCTTATATAATACTTCCTTAGACAAAAGGCACTTCAATATGTCATCACTCCATCACTCTGGCCTCGATTTGGAAAAATACCGTCTACTGCGCAGTAGCATATATGTTCCCTCAACTACTTTGAAAGTTTTACTAAAGCGTTTACATTTTCGCCCAATCTCTTTCACCAACAATATCATCTCAGATTTGCCTGTCAAGGGGAATGCGAGAATCAATGAAATTTGCAAATCTAACGTTTGCCTTTTTTTTTTCCTTCTGTCACTCTCCTCCATTTATTTATCACATGTGATGAATACCCATTTAATTCTTCTTTGTCTTTAAGTTTCTTAATTTGTCCAGGAATCTTAGGGCTAGATGATTCAAGTCGAACGTTACCATAACTGGCCACACTCTTATGTCTTGATTATATCCACTATTTCATTTATTTCTTTTAACACTAAACCTCAGCTCCACAAGTTCCCTTTCATTTCAATACATCCTTCATGATCCTTGAACTGTAGTACCTTAGCTTCCTTTACTCCTCCTCTAGTTAACTTTTGGTCTTGTTTTTTAGCATTATCTCACAACATCTCCAAACATTTGTTCTCTTGTGATTCCTCTTTCATCCATGAGTTTTGTATCTTACCTGTGGATCTTGGTACATTCCCTCATTTGAGTTCTTATCAGTATGAAGCCCAATTCGAAACAAAAACTTTAGTACAATACTCAACTTTGTTCGTGTTTGCTGACAAGCTTGTCCTAGTTCTGCTGTCTAGTCTCTCTTCTTTCTTTAAAGCCTACATTCTTATTTTCTTTCTTGGCTCAGCCAATGCTAATGGACTTGTGGTGATCCCCAGAGTAATTCAAGTAATGGCAATGAAGCTTATCAACACAAAATAACCTCATTTATGAAGAATTTATACTTTGACACTGTCAGTGTTGCCTTTTGATAACGCAAATATTCTACTCCATTTATTCAGCTTAAAACTGTGTACAGAAAAACTTATTTTATTAGTAAAGAGTACAATGATTAGAGGAAATTGATCAACCGAAGCTGGCAGCACTCATGGGGGTTCGATTTGAATCTGAGAAACCTCCTTCGATAAACCATATCATATTCCCATAAATTGGGACAATAAAGCTAAACATCAAGTGCATAAATCACTTAAGTTTCTCCTCATGTTCTACTCTAGGCTTCATGAGTTGTGGAGCGTTCAAAATTTTAAAGATACAGAGAATACTGCCTTACCTCTTCTCTGATATTTTGCTTTGTATAGTGTGTGTTTGTGTGTGTGTGTGTGTGTGTGTGTAAAAAGATAATAAAACATTGAATGTACCATGAATTATTTATTAAAAATATAATCTCCACAAAATAGGAAAATCCCATACTGAAGGAAGCTACACGTATGATCTTTGTCAAGTTGACAATTACAAATCAACGTTATGAGTTGAGGTATTGATACCCACAACTTGCTGACCGTCACTAACACAAAGATGTCTTCCGTCACCCATAATGTTCTGCCGTCACTACATTATTCTACCCTCACCTCCGTTCCTCTACTTGTGACGGTAATAGTTCTGAATATTCTAGAGTATAGTTTGGTTCCGTGAGTTGGGGTATATCACCAACATTCAGTTAATAAGCTTCAAAAACATTTTCAGATTCGCCTTATTACTAATATGATGAAACAGAGTCAGAGTGGACTGCATGTAAGTGATACACAACACTCACATGTATCATTCTACATGGTAACAGAGCTAAATCTAAGTATATTTTTATGAGAAGACAGCCGAAGATTTCAGAATGAAAAGTGTAGGTATATCACATTCTATAGGGTAACATATAATTGATAACATCCAAATACCTCAAAAAATAGATACTGTATAATAACTTTGGCTACACTGCAATACTTTTACATTTCATACTATACTTTATAAACAATGTTCGCGTTTTTCATATATGTAATTATAAAAGTCTTAAACATTAACTAATACGATCGTGTTCTGGTGTTCTCAGGGAAATTGAAAGCATAACTGGAGTTTATATATATATATATATATATATATATATATATATATATATATATATATATATG
>JAYMFT010183456.1:0-12007 GCA_038088735.1 Panulirus argus
CACCTGAACATGTGACCTAACCCTTGCATAGCTTTGTACTCTCTCTCATTCTGCTGAAGAGGGTCTCAGGATGTAGAGCGAAATCATACAGAACTCCTGTTATTCTGCTTTTTACTCTCCGAATAGTGGGCTTTTGTGGATATTTTTTATTTGTTTATTATACTTGATCACTGTTTCCTGCATCAGCGAGGTAGCGCCAGGAAACAGACAACGAAAGGTCCATTCACTCACATACACACATATATATATATGTATATATATACATGCATATATATTCACAATACTTACATATACCTACCAATATTTGCATATATACATTCATATACATATACACATATATACATGTACATATTCATACTTGCTCGCCTCCATCCATTCTCGACACCACCCTGCCCCACAGGAAATAGCATCGCCACCCCCTTCAATGGAGTGATGGAGGTGAAAGCTTAAATAGGGTAAAGGGTTGCAGAGATGGAGTGTGGTGGTGAGATATCATGGCTAGTGGCAAGCTTATTTGCAGATGATACTGTGTTGTTTGCTGAGAGTGAAGAGGAGTTGCCAAAGGTTGTATATTTTATGATGTGTGTAAATGTAGGGGATTGAAGTTAAATGCAAGTAAAAGTAAAGTAATGGTGTTTGAAAGAAAGCAGAGTGAAAATATAAATTTTGTAAAACCATATAGAATGAAAGAAACAAAGGGTACTAAATTGTGCTTTGGATATAGGGGGGGAAAGACTGGAAGGATTATAGAGCTTGGAAGAGGTGAGAGATTTTAAGTAGTTAGGAGATGTCTTGGGTAAGTTTGGTGATATAGGAGAGATAAGCGAGAGAGCATTACAGAATAGAAGAGTCTTTAGGTCCTGTGATAGAATAATGTTGGATGGAGGTGTAAGTGTGGAAGTGAAAAGAGGATTAAGGGGCAGCATAGTCCTCCCAACCCTGACCTATGCAGCCAAGATATGAGTATGGAATGAGTCACAGAGGTCAAGAATCCAGGTTGTGGAAATGAGCCATTTGAGATCATGTGGTGTGACTAGATGGAATCAAGAAAGAAATGAAGTGGTGTATGAGAGATGTGGTATAGCAGGGAATACAAAGGGAATGAGTTGTGGAGTGGTAGAGTGGATGAAATATAATACTTTGAGGTGTTTAGGCTTGTGGAAAGAATGCAAGACTGGGAGTTTACAAGGAGAGTGTAGAGTGTATGATAGTATAATGAAAGGGTTAGGTGAGAAAGGAAGACCTCCTGTGACATGGGGAAATAGGGTGGAAGAATACTGGAGGGAAAGAAATGGTGGAAGAATACATGGAATGGTTTATGTGAGGGAGGCATGTAAGGACAGGGAGTTCTCAGAGCAAATGGGCATCAGAGATGTAGATAGATAAATAACATAAACCTGTTGTAAGTTTTCTGAACTGTGTAAATTTCCTTTTTTAAATAGAATGCCTTGATAATGATAGGTACCCATCCAATCATATCCTTGAGATAGAAGATAGATTTCAGATATTGTTTGTTAGTATTGATGGAGAGAGGTTTTCTGTCATTTTGATTCACTTATTGACATCTCTTCTTACAGCGGGGACGTCCACCAAAGACAGCCCTTGCCATGTCAGCACCCATGATCTTAGAGGAGGATGGTGAACCAATGACAATGGAGGATGCTATTGAAGAACTCTTTGGGGCAGTTATGACTGCTATGGATCCTGATGGTCGTCTTTATTCATATGACTTTCGGTTCCTACCCTCGAGGCATGTGAGTTACTACACCTTTTTATGCTCATTTTGAATAAAAAGCACTACCTGCAAGTATCATAAGATTTTATAGATGTTTTCTATCTATCTATATCTCTGACACCTGTTCTGACTGGAACTCCCTCAATGGAGGTGGACATGGCTATAGAGTCTCCATAAGTAGAGATCTCCAGTGCCACTTCTTAGCCTTTAGTGCCTTACCCTTAACAGGCCACTGGCAGAGGGCAACTCTTGTGCAGTATTTGCAGAGACTCCTACCTAATGTTCCTGCTGACTACTACTAGTTAATGCTCCTTCCTCCTACTTCTTCCTAATGTTTCTACCTAATGCTCCTGCCTAAATGTTCATACCTACTACTGTTATCTACTACTCATACCATTTTCCAAAAGGCAGGGCTAGTGCTTGGTGCTCACCTCAGGAAAATCTAAAGTTACAAAGAATGATATGTATGAATTGAGAGATTGTGGTTGTGGACAGAATGCCAGCAGTCTGCTTTCGAGTGAGGCGGAAAGAAAAGACAAAATTTATGTGCTCCAGCAAGTGTGGGAATGGTGTGGCTGCAAACCATCCTTTCTTGAGTAATTGCTTTCCAAAAACAGGAATGAAAGAAGGAGACAGGTGAGGATCCCTCCTTGAAAGCTCAGGCTTGGGTGGCTGAATATGCACAGATGTAGTCAGGATAAGAAGAAGGGATAGATGGGTGCTATGTTTGATGAGAGTTACCTAGATGTTCTGGCTTGAGTTAAAGTAAGATGATGAGGAGGGGTTAAAATTCTTTTGAAATGTTTAGGGGGTAAACTCAAATGTAATTGAGAAGACAAAATTGAAGAAGCAGTGGCACTTAGGAGTGGGTGACGCTTCTGATGAAGGAGCTGTGGCACTATGTTAAAAAGTGTAAGAAGATGAGATCAAGATGGATGTGGGTTAGAATGAAAGTGTGCTTTTAGTGGTTGTAGATTGTTTGTGCTTATGCTCCTGGTAGTGAGATGAGTGAAGTAGAAATGAATGTTTTTTGGAATGAGCTGAATGAATGCTTGACAGTTTCGATGCAAGATATCTTGGTGGTAAGGGACCTGAGTGCAAGAGTGAATGATGTTGCTATCAAGGGTATAGATGGGGGACATGGGATCCCCAGTGTAAGTGAAAATGGGGAAAGAACTTAATCAGTTTGTGTTGAAGGAAGAATTGAGATTTAGATTTTGTTTTCATATGTAGCACTTGTTTTTTGTTTTTTTTAGCAAGGAAGCATGTGGAACAAATGACTGAACATTTGAGGAAAAATAGTTTTTTGTTTTCTTCTTTAGCAAGGAAGCACGTGGAACAAATGACTGAACATTTGAGGGAAAATATTCTTGTAGCCCCATGATACAGGAAGGGAGGATTCCCAGCCCCCCATCATGCTCCTGCCCTTTTTAGTTGTCTTTTGCAAAACACAGAAGAAACCTGGGGGTATTCTTTTCTATGTCTTCAGGGATATGATCAGGAATACTTGGTTTATGAAAGCGTTAGTGCATAAGTATACTTGGGAGACGGGTTGGGGTCAGCAGGCATTATTGGGTTATATGCTAATTGACAAGCATGCTCATTAGAGGTTCCTGGATGTGAACATGCTGAGAGGGGTGGGAGGTGGGATGTTTGGTAATTCACTGGAGGCGAATCTGAAAGTTTGTAGTGGTTTTAGGAAAAGAGGAAATTATGTATGTGGAAGAAGTGGCTAAGGTGAGTGAGCTTGGAAAAGAGGTCTGCATGTAGAGATGCTCAGAGAAATTCGGTGAAGAGTGACAGGATGAAAGTAAATGAAACAAAAGGAATGGAAGAGGGTTGAAAGCATTTAGGAAAGCAGTACAAACATGCACAGGTGAAGTGTATGGCATGTGGAAAGTGGGTTTGGATGTATGAGATGAGGTAGTAAGTAGTGGATTGAGGAAGTTAAACTCTTAATGAAAAAGAAAAGAAAGGTTTGAGGATGGTATATGTAGGAAGAAAATGCAAGTGAATGGGAGGAGTACCAGAGAAAGTGTCAGAAGTTCAACAGAAATGTATGAGTGTGTATATGCTATGGGTTAGATTCAAACCCTGGGAGGGGCATCTGGCTACCTGAGCTACATGGATGTTTAAAGATTGTTTGAGGCTATGGGATTGCCAGATGTGATTCCTGTGACAAAAGAAAGGAGAACAAGTGGTGGTTACAGCCAAGACAACCAGATTTGGTTGTTGGACTTGAAGATGTCTGACCAGGAAGGACTTAGGAATGCTAAGAAACTTAAAGGCATGGTGGAAGTTTGTGGGATGTTCATCATTTGTGATTAATCAAAGGAAGAGAGGGAGGAAAGCAAAGATTATGACCAGAAGACAAAAGATCAGAGATGTCTGTAGTGGCAAGAGGATGGAGTAGCCCCACTAGCACTGCAAACAGGGGGAAAATGTTAGGAGACGGTAATGTCAGACTGAAATTGATGTAGTCATGGTTGATGGATTAATAGTTAGTGGTAATCAGTTGGAATTTAGGGATCATGTAAGGGAAAATGCACCTGATATTCTTAGTGCTGTGGTAACATAGCTTACCAAAGAGATAAGAGCTCACCTATACTATCCAGACAGGTACATGATAGCAAGGAAGGAAAGAGAAGGCAAAGGAGGGGAAGGATTAGCCCTCTGAATAAAAGATAGCTCTATGTTTCAAGAAATAATAGAAAATGGCCCATTCATACAACACATGATGGGAAAAGCAATTGTAGGGAAGGCGTGCATTGTGATGTCAATGTTTTATGATCCTCCAAAGAATTGCAACAATTCAAAACATATACGCAGTGATAACAATGAATGACACAGTAAAAGTGCATTACACATGACAGCTAGAGAATGAAATGTGGGCAAATGTGGCTTATCTTTGTCTTTTCCTGGTGCTTCCTTGTTAATGTGGGAAATGGCAATCAGGGATGAAAAAGCAATAAAGGAGCAATCAGAATGGTACATCAAGCAGTGGAACACTACCTTCTTTGAGATGGTAAAGTGCTGGTAAGGGGATTACAGTTATAAAGAGAAAGACTGGAAATTTAGATTTTCATGGTGAAAGGGTGTCATGGAAGTACATATTTTTAGTGTATACAGGAAATTTTCCTTACCAACATGTCAGAGAGCTTACTATGATGAGAGGATCTGACCCACCATCATTACAAGATCATATCTTCACACATAATAGCATGGATATTGAGAAAATTTTGTATGATAAACCAAGTGGAAGAAGTAACCATGTAATGCTCAAGTTTGACTACATGGTAAATGAAGACATGAAAAGAGCAAAGGTGAAACAAGACATAAAGATATATGATTGTGGATACTACACAGACCTCAATGATTTTTATGGTGATGTGGATTAGGAAATGGATTTCAGTAGCCAGGAATCAGGGCTTTGTTGCAAGAGGTTCTATGAAATTTACAGTGGAGTAGAGACATAGGTACCTCAAACCTCAAATACAGAGGGAATGGTATGAAAGAGGAAAAATGGTTTTAAAAAAGATATCATAAAGCAAGGGAACTTCAAGACATGCCGTGGCAAAGAAATAGACAGCACTCAAGCCAGCCAGCTTTTGCAGTTATAGGAGAGCTTGCAGTGAGTACAGCAGGATATGAAAGGAGGGAACAAAGAAGCTGTGAAAAGAAAGTTGTGGACAAGGCATATTAAAATCCAAAACTTTTCCATAAATTCATAAGAAGTCATCTGTTAGTAAAGTAGCAACTGATCAGGGTAAGAGATTCTGAGGGAAAAATTATAAAAGATGATGTAAGATATATGAGGAACTGAATAAAAAGTTAAAAGTGTTTTCACAGTGGAAGACTCTACAATGCCTCAACACCAGCAAGATGGAATGGAGAGGAGGTTCAGATATCACTGAGATATCAGAGAAAGTTATCGACAATATTTAAAGGACTTGACCCTTGCAGGGCTCATGTTTCCAATGAAATTTTAACATGTTTGCTAAAGATGTTTGTAGCTATGCTAGATGAACCACTTGAATTGCCATTCAAGATGTCATTGGAGAGAGGCAAGTGTCACTGGAATGGTAAAGGGCAGATTTCATACCTTTATGCAGTAAAGAAGGCTGCTGAACTACAGACCGGTCTCACTAATGATTGTGTTGTGTAACATTCTGAGAAAGAATTAGAAAGCAAGTAGAAGACTATACATAGGAGAAATTACCTAAGTGAGATAAAGCAAGGTTTTAGAGAAGGGGTCATAAGTAACAAACCTCCCTATATTTCTGAGAGGGAATGAGCTCAATTCTAGGCAAAAGGGAAGGCTGGGTGGACTTGTATCAGGACTGCTAGAAAGTATATGACACAGTGCCACATGGGAGGCTAATTAAGAAGCTGGATCATCAGGTAGGAATAAAGGGGAATCTTATTCAGTGATTGAAAGATTATCTAAGTTGAATGGAACAGAGGACACACGTTAGAGGAGCCTTTTTATATGTGTGGAAGTGACCGCTGGAGTGCCACAGGGTTCTGTCTTTGGATCACTACTCTTTTTGTTCTATGTAAGTGACTTGCCTAAAGGTATTTAATCGTCCCTGAATTTGTTTGCAGATGATACAAAGTTCATGAGAGAAATGAAAAGCAAGGAGGATTGCATCAGCTCACAAGGGGACCTAAACTTACTCCATAGCTGGTTTGAAACATGGTTGATGAAATTCGACCCAAGTAAATGTAAAGATATGAGGATGGGGCAAAGCAAAAGGCTTTAATATGATTATTACCTGGCAGGAAAAAAGCTTCAGGATCTTGTGTGTGAGAAGTACTTGGGAGTTGACTTCATCTCTATCATCATATTCCCATATTAAGAGAATAGTTAAGGAGACAGTCCATCTGTTGGCAAATATCAGAATAGCCTTCAAGTATATGGGTAAGGAAATGTTTAAAAAGTTATTCATATATACTTAAGACCAAAACTATAGTATGCTTTCTGGTTTGTTTACGTGTAAAGAAGCACAGACTGCTGATAGATAAGTTTCAGAGAAGGGTAACAAAAATGTTACCAGAATTAAGTAAGCTATGTTACTGGGAGAGGCTGTAGGCTTTGAATTTGCCCACGTTGGAAGAGAGAAGAGAGAGGGGTGACGTGGTCACAAATTTTAGGTTTTTGAAAGAGATTGATGACATGAACAGTGAGCAGTCCTTTGAAAGATATAAGGAAAGAGCAACTGGAGGACATAACATAAAATAAAGCAAGAGACTTGTTAAAAGGATGTAAAGAAATACTTTCATAATATAAGAGTGGTGGGTGAATGGAACAGATTGACTGAGGACATAGTTAATGCAGACAGTGTACATAGATTTAAGAGGTTGTATGATAGTAGAAAATGTACGAAAGATTGGGCCCCATGAGTGTACAACTCCCTCCCACCACAGTACAAATATTTTGTTACAAATGGGTAATCACTTAGCCACCAGTTACCCAGTGTTTTGTGCTGTGGCCATACCTTATCTCAATTTGGGTAACTTGGACTTCAGTCTGTGAAATATTTATATATAGAAAGACAAATGTGCGTGTACTACAGATTGGATTCAAACAGTTGTAGGGATGTTTGGCTTCCTTGGCAATAGGAAAATTAAAAGACAGCCACCAGTTCCTCAGTGTTTCGTGCTGTGTCCTTGTCTCATCTTGGTAAGGGTAACATGGACTTTAATCTGCCATGGTACCAAGAGTGTTACGAATATATCCATAGGAAGAAAAATGTATTACCATGTCGGGTTGGATTTGAACCCTGGCAGTGGTGTCCGGCAACCTTGGCAAACATAAAGGTTAAAAGATAGTCACCAGTTAACCAATGGTTTGTGCTGTATCCCAACCACATCCCAGTGAGGGTAACATAGCCTTCAGTCTGTCATGGCACCAGTGATGTGACAAATGTATCAATAGAAAGGCAAATATTTATACACTGCAGATCCGATTTGAACCCTGGGAGGGGCATTCACCTACTTCAGTCACACAGGTTGTGCTGTGTCCCAACCTCATCTTGGTGAAGATAACATGAACTTTGATATACTGTGGCACCAGTGATATGACCTAATATCTATAGAAAGGCAAATGTGTATATGCAGCAGGCCAGATTCAAACCCTGGTGGGGGAGTCGTTTAGCTACTTTGGCCACATGGAAGTTAGAATATGCCGCCACCAGTTACCCTGTGTTTTGTGCTGTGTCCCATCCTCATCTTGGCGAGTAACATGGACTTTTTCACAGCACCAGTGGTGTAACAATGTAACAAATGTATCTATGAAAAGACAAATGTATATATACCACAGGTCAGATTCAAACCCTGGGAGGGGCATCAAGCTGCTTTGGTCACATGGAGGTTATAAGACAGCCACCAGTTAACCAGTGTTTTGTGCTGTGTCTCAACCTCATTTCAGTGGGGGAAACGGATATTTATCTGTCATAGCACCAAGAGTGTGACAAATACGTTTATTGAAAGACAAATGTATGTACATCACAGGTTGGATTGAACCCTGGGAAGGGCATCTGGCTACCTCAGTCACATGGAAGTCAGAAGACACAGCCACCAGTTACCCAGTTTTATATGCTGTATTCTAACTTAGCCATCAGTTACCCAGTTTTATGTGCTGTGCTGCAACTTCATGTTGATGGGTAACATGTAATTTAATCTATCACAGCACCAGTGCTGTGACGAATATATCAGTAGAAAGACAAATGTGTATATGCTCTGGATTGAATGTGTGCCAACAGTACTTTAGATGTGTGAAAGATATTTGTAGAAGCAGGACTAGCATGTGGTGTTTATTATGGATCTGGAGAGCACATATGATGGGGTTGATAGAGATACTAGTGGAAGATGTTGCAAATATATGAAGCGAAAGAAAAGCTGCTAGAAGCAGTGAAGAGACTTTATTGAAAGTAAGTCTTGGGTGAAGAGGAAGAGAGGAAGGTGAGTTGTTTCAGGTGAATGTGGATTTCCGGTAGGGGGAAAATGATGTCATCATGGCTGGGATGTTGAGGTAGATGAATTCAAGGGTTTTCAGGAGATCAGCTGATATGCACATTGTTTAGGGTGGGATGGGGCTGGGAGAGTGAGTGAGTTGTTGTTTGCTGTGATGCTGGTGTCTGAGTTTGGGAGAGTGCATGATAGGAAAAATTTGAGAGTAATTGTGAATGAAAGCAAGGTTGTTAGGTTTAACATTGAACAGAAACAGGTTATTTGGAGTGTATTTGGATTGAGAGAACTTTAAAGGATTGAGAGTGTTTTATATACCTGGGATTGGATATAGCAGTCAATAGAACCATAGGAGCTAAAGTGAGCCTTTGGATGGGTAAGGGTGCATAGGCCCTGGGTAGATTGAGGAATGTGTGGAAGAGAGTTCACTGTCTGTAAGAGCAAAAATGATTATGTTAGATGGTATAGTAGTCCCATCAGTGCTGTGTGGGACAAAAGTGTAAAGAGGTATATGTACTGGATATGAAATGTTTAAGGACATTATGTGGTGTAGGGAGGGTTGAGTGAATAAGAAATTATACAGTAAAAGAGAGGGGTCATATTAAGATGGTTTCCTGAAGGATGTATGGAGAGGACAACTAAAAGCATAAACATGTTAGAAATGGAGGGAACAAAATAAAAGGGGGGAACCATGGAGTAGTTGGATGGATGGAGTGAAAGATGCTTTGATGGTCTGGGGCTTGAATGTGTAGGAGGTTGTGAGCCTTGCGTTGGATAAGGCGAACTGGAGTGATGTGATATACAGGGGACGATGTGCTGTTAGTGGACAGAGCCTGGGCATGTGAAGTATTCGGTGATTTGGCTTTCTGTTGTACATCATCATCCCCAGAAGTTATAGTAAGAAGGTTGCAAGCTGCTGTTCATAAGACTACCATATGGGCAGATAACTTTGGTTTTAATTTCTCATAACAAAAAACTACAGCCTTGCATTTTATAAGATCAACTAAAATGTTAGTTGTTCTAAATGTATTATTGAAAGCCATTCTCCCTGCCACATGAAGAGGAGGCAAAATTTTAAGGCATGATTTGTGTTTGAAAATTTATATAACCTCCTCACATCAAAGACTTTTCAAGTAAAGTGACAAAGTTGCTAAACATTTTAGTTAGTGTCTCACTACTCTGTGGGAAATGATAGGAAAAGTATGCAGAGGTTATGCGATTCATTAAGTAGATTAAAGTGGACTGTGGTTGCCAAATATATTTGTTGATAGCTTTTGACATTCTGAAAATGGTTTATATTGTCCATAATCATGATATTAGAATATACAAAGAAGCAGACTGAATTTCTAAAGTTAAAAGTCTCTTTGGAGGTTCTGTTGAGGCCTCCATTAATTTAAGACATGAAAGACTTAGCTTAAGTATCTCTGTAGACTTAAACATACTCCATTTAACCTCGCATAAAAGTATGTTTTCACTGCTGAAAGGAATTGTTTCATTTGATCAGCATCTAGAATTTTCTTAACCTTTTGTGAAATGAAAAATGCCATAAAAGAGTGGTTTGGATGTAAACTGAATTTCAGATAGGTTTTGCTTGGATCCCTCCCTAGAAAGTCCTTGAGATATGACTTTGGATGAAAGCAGCCAAGTGCAACATTGCTTGTATAATTAGAAAAATGAATTTTGTCAGCATGATACTGTTTATGCAAATAGGAAAATGACATTTACTGATGGCTTGAAATGTTATGAAACATATGTTGTGCTGTAGTTACTGAAGTAGAATCTCATACAGAGGAACTGCCACAAGAATCTTCCATATTTACTGCAGGTATATGGTGTTCAGGCTGAAATTTGAGAAATCTCCAAAAATAGATTTACAATCTACTCAAGTTCCCTGGTTGCGATCCAAGCTTTGCAAACCTGTACATCAAAGAGTCCAAAACAGAATTGAATAAAATCTACTCAAAGCATAATACAGCAAGATTTTTGGGTTCCTCTGGATATGTTGATATTAGTGGTAATAAAATAGCAGACGCTAAGATCACAGTGGCTGTATCTTGCAGTCTGTATGTGAGCATTGGACCTCACAATGATTTTATGGGCAAAATAAAAGCATATGTCAGATGGAAATTCCAAGCTAGATGAGTTTTGGTAACCCAAAGGAATGCCAGATTGTGGAAGATAGAGAAAGATGTTAAGGTAAGGCCTTTTTCTTTCATGAGGAATTGCCATATTGAGGCAATTCTTTGTTGACTGACGATTGATCATACTGTGGTAGCTCATTATGAGTTAATGTGGAGTAGACCTGCTCCAGTATGTGTCACCTGCAATTGCAATATTACTGTAGAAATGTGCTAATGGAATGCCAAAAATATAGGCATATCAGAAGCAAATATAATGAATTAACAACAGAAGTAATAAAAGTAATGGAGAAATATTTGGCAATAATGTTAGTGTATTCATTTCGATGATTTATGTCAACGGCCAATATGTATAAGTCTCTTTGAATAGTTTGAAGCTTAGATTATCTTGTCCATTCCAAAGAGCACTGAAAAACAAGAAATTCCACAAAATTAATCAATAGCTTGCTTGATAAAGCTGTTCAGACTGGATAACTGATTTCCTCTGTCAAATTTTCAAGTTCTTATTTCCTTAATGGTCTTTCGCTTATTAAAGAGTTTTTCCAGTTAGAGATGGTACACATTAGACACACAAATAATTTTTGATTCTTAAGTAGTCCCGGTGCTAGTCATCTTTGTGTGATAACCTATGACTGTATATATAACTGGTACATAATTGAACTCGGTAATACCAGTGCCATAGAATGTATTTTACTGCAGCTGTGGTTTATTTAATCTAATGATTGATTAATTATCCAGTTATGGGGTAGAATAGTGTGTGTTATCTTGTTGAAGGAACAGGTATCTTCCTTTAATGCAGGGATTTGGGTGTGTGTCTTTTTATTTCCTTTCTTAGTGTATACATGTGATAGTTATTGTTGCATTGTAAAGAAATATGCATCTTTTTACTTGTATTTTCTTAACCATAAGTGCCTCCCTTCATACAACTTACCCAGTAATACTGTGAATCTAGAATCTAACTTGGTTGCTGGGACACTTGAACTTTTGTCCTCTGGCTTTGGCTAGGAATCTGTTGAAACAAACTGTAATTAGTATTATGCTCTGATACCTTGTAAGAATACTTCCCCCGTATTCCCTGCGTGTCGTAAAAGGCGACTAAAAGGGGCGGGAGCGGGGGGCTAGAAACCCTCCCCTTCTTGCATTTTCAATTTCTAAAAAGGGAAAC
>JAYMFT010183467.1:0-12007 GCA_038088735.1 Panulirus argus
ATATATATATATATATATATATATATATATATATATATATATATATATATATATATATATATGTTTGCTTTCTTTATATATACGATGTGGACAGCCAGAAACTGACCATCGCGTCAACCTTGTACGACCAGTTACCACCAACGATGGTTCACTTTAGGAGCAGATTACTACATGTGTGTGTGTCAACCTCTGGTTCGAAAGACACAGTCAGGCAGTTAGTAAGTGGTTACGGGTCGATTCGTTTGACCTAGTGTTACTCCCATAGCTAACTACGGTCCTGAGAGGTCAACAATGAGTGTCAACAGAATATTACGAACTCTGGCAGTTGCCAGTATCAAATTCGCTAGTTACTAATATCAAAATTGTAAAATAGTGCAAGAGGTTGTATGTGTGTGTGTGTGTGTGTGATATTCTAAATGCAAAAACTCGGAACAGTTTTCCGTAATCCCTCACATACGACCCCCCCCCCCCACAAGCCAATCTATATACATGGAGTATTTTAGAATGGAACACTGACGTGGTAGAGCAGAGCCAGCCACATGTAGCTTTGAAGATTATCACGTTCATATGTGAACGTGAACAACAGTGAAAAATCACCTTTGTATGATACACAGCTCTGTCAAGTGGAGATAGATAAGCTGCCAATAACAGTCGGTATGTTATAGAAAATTACTATTGCTACTGCTGCTGCTACTACTACTACTACTACTACTACTACTACTACTAATAATAATAATAATAATAATAATAACAGGTATTCAACAACTACGCCTATACAGAGAAAGCAGACAAACACACAACAGAAAATAAAATACACGTGAAAGATATCTGTATCTTGGCTCTCTGTGTTCGAAACTAGGAAATCAAAACCCACACTAGTCTTCCAGGTTTCGAACTCTTACTGGAACTCCGCCAGAGCTTCAGCGTACACTATATGCAACAATGCGTCACCTTACCCCGTAGATGTCAGTCACGATAAACAGACAGACAGACACACAGGAGGGTAACATGGAAGTTTTAATCCCAGGATGGTCATATGCAGGAATTTTGTCACTTTTTCTTTCTTTCTTTTATGTTTGGGGATTTAGTCAGGGTCTAGACTCCTTACGAAGGTCGGGCTTTGAGTGAAAAATCAAGAATAGCCAAGAGATGGAGAAAACAACAAAACAAAAAAGATGAGCTTTTATGAATGCGAACGGCTTTTTTTTATATATATATCATGGTCCAGATGCCTTACTGATGGGATGTGAAAAAACACACGTGCTACAGGTGACCTTTAAAACTGGAATGCCTGTGGGCTTGGTCCTTGTCCAGTCATTGCAAGGGCCAGTCATCGCTAGGGTCAGTCATCACTAGGGCCAGTCATCGCTAGGGTCAGTCATCACTAGGGCCAGTCATCGCTAGGGCCAGTCATCGCTAGGGCCAGTCATCGCTAAGGCCAGTCAACGCTAGGGCCAGTTATCAACAGGACCAGTCACCCTGTCCAGCCTCCCCGACCAAAACCGGCATCCCTTACGGCTGTTTGGCAATAAACTGCTGACACACACCCCGTCACAGAGACCTCCTCCCCACCGACGCCCCTCCATCAGGAACCGCCGTCACCACAGTTGTAATCAGAACTCGTACAGACAGATACATGAACAGTCTTATACGGACCAATGTGAACGCCATAAATAATCCACGAACAAGTGCATAGCTCTGCAAGTGAACAGCTCAGTTTTCTGTTAATCAGGCTATGTGGTACGCTGACTACTGTATTATCATAACTGATCACTTAATGTTCAAAGCAAGTGCATAATGTATAAACCATGCTGTTTACACACATCCCTGCATATCTGCCATCGTGTCTATCTAGATGTACCTCATCCCACTGCTCATCCACAGTGTGGAAATATCCAGCTCACCCTAATATTAGCTTCTTGTATGGTTAGTTAACTAGATACTATCCTGACCTCACCAGTTCTGTAATGTCTGTAGCACCTCAACTGTGATTCTTCAGGCAAATGGCTGCTTATATCCAATGAAACGTTTTCTATCCATCTATTTTCTTTTATTACACCAGGGGCAGTTATTACAAAGAACAGTCATCGCCAGGGCCAGTCATCACCAGTCTCTCTCTACACAAATGAACGTGGAGACTCGAAGAACAACTATGTTTATCGATGATGCAGACCTTTTCAGTGATGTCATATGCACGAGATGCGACAATGGTCACACGCATGACTAACAAATCCCAACCCTGGATAGTGTAAAGTTATGAGAATGAGACATGGCTAGAACAAACTGGTCTTCGAACACAGTATACATTAAGGCAAATTCAATATGCACGACACAAACTGCGTTTAAGGACCAAAGAGCTGATGCTATGCCTGGATTATCACACAGAAAAAAATCATTATAGTTGTCAGGGAAGCATCAAATCTTCACAGTAAAAACCGTGAACAGGTACACAGTCAAGATGTTCATAATGCTCATCATGTAAGGGAAGCATTATAAAAATCCCATAGTCATGATGTTAATAATATTCACCATGCAAGTTTTAGCTATGCGTGCACCAACAGCCTGGCTGATCTCTTCACTGGAGGACACACACAACGGATACGGAGTGTCATATGTCAGATGCCTTTGAGAGGGACTGAGTTATGCCACCTCATTTCTCTCTCGGGGAACATTAAGACGTTCAGCAAGACTTTTGGAGTGGGTAAGTAGTTCGTGGGGGTTAGTAAAGAAATGGACCTTCATGCAAGTAGGAATAAGGGTGATACTCCTTCAGGAGACAGACCATTACCTTTGCGTAAGGGGAAACAAAGGACTGTGTCATGGGAGCCTTCTCTACATCGAGTGGGGTGTATAGTGGCGTGCTGCAGGGCCTGGTCCTGGGGCTTCTCCTGCTGTTTATTAACGTAAATGACTTGCTAGAGGGACTAGACCCATAACTGGATACGCAGGCAGGTGATGGCATAGTTACAAGGGACGCAATGAGTGATGAGGATCACTTACAACGCAGACGCACGCGAAATATCGTCTGTTACATTTAGATTCACTCAGCGTATATGTAGTGCCGGACGGGACACAAAGAGAAGCCTCAACATGAATACTAAACAGTAGGGAATGACTGTATACCAGAGGGACTTGGGTGTGGACATTATACCTAACCTGTGGTCAGACCTTCACCGTAAAAGAATTGTGAAGGAGAGAAACTCTGTTGGCAAATATTAGAATCACAATCAAATACGTGAATAGCAAAAATATCTAGTTAACTGTTTAGAACGAATTGTCGGTCAAAACTAGAATGTGCCCATCACATTTTTTGTCACTTCATCTTCAAAAAGCTCAACGAACTAATGGAGAAGGTACAAAGGAGGGCAACGAAGATGCTTTTGTAACGAAGACAGCTGTGTTACGGTGAGAGTTTACTGGCCATCAGTCTGTATACTATAAAGGAGAGAAGAATAACGAATGCTTTGATCACAAGCTTCAAGTTTCTAAACCAGTTTGACGATGCTAAAATTAGAATTTCTTGGAAAGAAGATAAAACAAATAGTAAGAAGTTAAGCAAGAAACTTGTTTGAAAAAGAGGTAAAGAAGTACTTACCTGTTGGAGTACGAGGGAAGTGGACGAATGGAATGGGCCGAGTGGCGGAACTGTGAATGTGGACAGCAAACAGACGTTTAAAAAGTTGAAAGATGGTGGAGAAAGGTCAAGAGACGGGAACCAACGGGCGGTGACCTCCCTCCCCGTACAATCATAATCATTCACAGAAATACATATCTTTCCAAACGAATTAGGATTGTTTCCTGGCTGTTTAGTCTTCAGGCCCATCAACTGCCACGGTCATTAAGGCCACCAACGTCAAGGTACATTAATCAACAACAAAAATTTAACACTTTCTCCAGGGCTGGGGATAATCTTACGACCAGATACATTCTCACTATGTTAATGACCCGTGTCAAGTTGGTGCAAGGATGTTTGTTCGTAATGAACCTATCTAAACATTGTAATAATGTAAACCTACAAAATCTCTCTATTGGTTGATTAACAATTAATCTTATGAGTAACGGAACGGCTCAGAGTAATATAAGTAATGAAACAATCCATAACAATGTGAATAATGCAACGAGAAAGATAATCTTGAGTAATGGAACAAGCCAGATTGATATGAGGAATGGAACGAATCAAATTTATATGAGTGACGAAACGACTCAGGTTAATAGGAATAATGGAACGACTTAGGTTAATGCGAGTAATAACCGAGCCATATCAAAATGGACAACGGAACGAGCCAGATAATCATCAGGAATGAAGCGAGCCAGATAATCATGAGTAATGAAGCGAGCCAGATCATAATGAATAATGGAAACATACAGATTAATACAAGTAATGGAACAACCAAAATTAAATGGACTGAGATGCACTTATCCCCACATAAAGAACAACATGTAACACGTGAGATTTTTGGCGGTAAAATGGGAAGCACTGTGTCTGTGAAGTGTGTTGTGTTGTGCTGACAGGTGTTGGATCTCGGGAACACCTGTCAGACACTGGCAGGTGTCTCCATCTCTCTCTGTCGCGCGCAAACACTTGTGTAGGTTTACAAAGCATTTACTGATAGCGTGAGCCAGCTGTACTGCAGCATAATGCCTAGCTGAAAGCCCGTGAGCTAGCTTTACTGCAGCATATGCTGAGAAGGCGGCTTATGAGCCAGCCCTAGTACAGCATATGCTGAGATAACGGTCGTGAGCCAGCTTTACTACAGCATATGCTGAGATTAACGTGCATGAACCAGCCTTGGTGCAGCATATGCTAAGTGAGCGAGCAGCATTAAACATCATATCAATATAACAAAAAACAAAGGGAACAAGTTTTAAAAACGATACGACCCTTGAGCACGACAGCACGACAATTGGGCATGATGGTACGACCCTTGAACGTCGTGGTACAAACACAATAGTCGGGTCAAAGGTCAAGTAAACGCGTCCAAGGGTCGTACCTTTATCATTATATGGTCGTGTTGTCGCGTCCAACACACTCACTACCACACACACACAAATGCGTGAATTGCAATGATGAGTAAACACAGAAGAAAGCCCCTGAGTTTCACTCTTCTAACGTTCCGGCTTGGGCAGAAGCGTTCTTCAGAGAAACTGAGTAAGATACAAAGACGGAAGTCTATGTATCTCCGGACGCCGCTCCACGTTCCCTTATCCTCGGCCAGCTGTGTTCCACGCTCATCTGCCGTCTTCCCCCTTATTTTGAACACAATGATATGGAAGTCTGACGAGGGTGTAGAGTTTTCAGTATACCAGAGAAACCACCAACAGGAAAGACATTATTCATCACCTATCGGCACACAACGAGAGAACAAAGTCTGGTGTGACTGGGTTCTACTTGAGGTCAATCAGAATATGCAGAGAAGAATATTTGGACGAGGAAAAATAGATATATCATTGCGTTCAACGAGTTGGGCTTACCCCCAACGGACTGTTAATCAAACCCGAAAACGGCGATGGAAAGGGACATGAGCAATGATGAGAACAGCACAAAGGATAATAAGGAGGCATATAACAGTCCTCAGTTCCAGGAAAGCCTCGGATGTGGGCAGATACAGAGAACGGGGATTACTTCCTTGGTTTTCTCGGTGTCATCATCATGCCATCTGGGTACTTCAGTTTCGCGAAAGCTTCGTCAATAAACTTTAACTCGTCTTCTAGCAAGTCAGCACTGAATATCCTATATGCTCCCAAATAATGACCAATTAGAACGCGTTTTCACTCCCACACTATGCGTCGATAAACAATGTATAAAATCGTCTCTCTTCGTAAGCGTTCTCTGTACAGAGGACTTCACGTCTGCCCCCATCTTCCATACTACTGTGTTCAGATATGTTAATTTTCCATCCTCCATTTCTATAGTAAACTGAAGAGTCTCGTTTTCACTTAGTACTTTCTTATTCACATCCAGTGCGTTGGACGTGTCTGCACCATACCGCTCCTCTAACCATTACTCTCTCATATTCACCTTTTTCCATCTGTGCTGCCTGAACTCTTCATGAAACGTGAACGCCCCGAACTTGGCACGCATCGAAACCAGTTTTGTATCATTACTCTTTCTTTCTCACAGGTAGGTCCTCATACCTCACGCTCCATCTGCAGGCACGTTCGCGAACAAAGCCTTCGCGTCGAAGCTGAACATCTTCCTCCCACTGAAATCTAACTGTTTTATCTTCTAAGTTCTTCGAGCTTCTTAGATGAGCTCCGCTTATCTTACCTGGCAGCCCGACAGCGGTTTAGCTAACGTTTTCGCTAATGTGTGTGCGGCGTTTCCTATTCAAGGAGTTATTGGCCTCACTGGCATTCCTAGCTTGTGCACCTCAGGAAGGCCTCTCATTCTTGGCGGCCTCCTCTGTTTTGTTAAGCATCTTCCTCACTTCTTTCTTGAATACCACAACCTTACGTGCCGCAGAACCCAGTGGTCTCCCATGTCGTCGTATCATTCAACAGTTCCAACATTTTCCTCGCATATTCACTCTTGTCCATCACAGTCACCGCATCTCCTTTGTCCGCTTGTGATATAACTAAGTCTTCGTTCTCTCCTAATTTGTACTGAGCCTCGCTGTATCTCATCTGAATTCCACAGTTCACTACATATACCAGTGCACATGTGATCATCCTTTGTCTAAACCCTTTTTCCATGTCATTTTCATTCCATTCTCTAGGAACTGTAAGAGGAAAGCGTGGTGAAATGGTTTGGACATATGGAGCGAATGAGAGAGGAAAGGTTTACACTGAGGATATACGTGCCAGAAGTGGAGAGATCAAGGAGAACGGGAAGACCGAATTGGAGATGGGAGAATAGAGTGAAAAAGATTTTGACTGATCGGGGTCTGAACATGCAGGAGGGTGAAAGGTGTGCACGGGACAGAATAAACTGGAACGATATGGTATACTGGGGTCGACGTGCCGTCAAATGGAGTGAACCAGGTTATGTGAAGCGTCTGGGGTAAACTATGGAAAGGCCTTTTTCTCTTCCCAAACACATGTGGAGCCATAATTACTTTTTTTTCCTTATTTCTTTTCACATGGGGCTGCCTTGATTGACACATGTTTTGCCCGTGTTCCTTCAGTCAAAGAAGTGTACTGAAACTGAAGCTAGAGTGAAAATTAGCTTTAACCTGACATGTGAAATACACCAATCAAGGTTCAAGGCTGGTCGAAAAAGCTAATATAATGATAATAATTATAATGATAATAATAATAATAATAATAATAATAATAATAATAATAATAATGACTTAATAAAACACACTTAAGATCCCCAATTTGAATTACTCATCAGCTAACTGCATACACTCAACATCCCCAGCCTAAGCAACCAGCTAACCAGACTCCCGAGACACCACCTTCAGCAGACACCAGGCATCACCTTCAGCGCCTCACCGCTGCACGCGAGGACCAACTGAAGCACACTACACAAACTCTTTCCTAAACCGCCTCATCCAGCCTGATAACACTTCAGCTAACCCAGCCAATAAGAATCGTGAAACGTAAATAAATGACAGAAGAGCAGACTGAACGGCATTCTTCGCACATTTTATGGACTCTGAGCCGCAAGCCTGCACCCTTACCTATCGTCATCTCACGCGTCTGAACAAGACCATCCAAGCCTACAAATAACACAAACAACAAGGACAAGGGAAGTGATACAACCACAACTTCTCCCCGCCGACCAGCAGACCTCACACGGTAAAGCAAAGAAACGCGATCAGATAAAACCGCCCACTGTAATAGAGACCATGGAACAAGTTCTGGCCATTAACAACCCAATCACTGTACAATACGTAGCAAACTGGCTCTCTCCTTCATTGACACAGCGAGCCAGAAAGTCGAAGAGCAACCAACGGCATTCAGTCTCCCGAAGAACACACGAGTATACTAACGCAACACAAATCTTCCACATCCACCAGCAGAACGGTCACACAAACTTTGCCTAGAAACAACAGGTCACTTCACTCCAGCGGATGTTCGAAGCGTCATTAAGACCTTGAAGAACTCCCGCGCTACTGGCCCTGACGACATAAAATTCGGCCCATTAGCAAGTAATTACAGATACTATCAACCACTTTTTTTGGCTGCACAACGAAATCTAAAACATCTGGAAAGTTGGCCGCATCAGCTCACATCCTGAAGCCCCAACTCACCCACCCTCCAAGCCATTCAACTCTTCCTCTTATTGGCCCTAACTCACTCTTATCGTCAATATCCAAACTCTCCGAAAAACTGGTCCACGGCAGAGCCTAGCCAGACGTCCCCCTCTCACCCACAGAGCAACCACTCGACCAGGACACTACACTTCAACCAAACCATAACCCTCCCCACTCTCTCTTGCACTGTGCAAGCGGCAGGTAAGTGCATATCAACAGGTCATTTGACGCTGTCATCCGACACGTAAAAATGAGAAAAATAACTTGATACCACTCCTCACAAAAATGACACAGTGGTCAGGCAAGTTCATGGCTGGCAGACAAGAGGTCAGTGGCATTCCAAAGGGGATTCACATTACAGACACAGGTTCAGTATACCACAAGACTTCCCTCCTTCCATTCCAAGCCCCTCTCTCCTTTCCCTTCATGTCCAAGATGACGTTTCCGTTGTGAGGACACTATGAGAATTTACCCCTCCTCCCCCCCCCCTCCCATCCAGTTCCCGTGCATTAACCTCACACTGACAGAGAGACACACGCACTTCACCTCACACTCACAGACACACATCATCACACGACGTGTGTGGCCTGGCCCGGAGGATATGCCTAGTTTCCCGAGTGCTGTAGGATCCCTAGAGAGAGAGAGAGAGAGAGAGAGAGAGAGAGAGAGAGTCTGCGTGGTTTGAGCAAGGCACGTGCCAGGGGGTGGAGGCAACAGGTGTGATGGAGGTTGGAGGGAACCACCAGACAATATATCTCTTCACCACCACAAAGCACCGTCCAGGTCGGGACCCTCCTGTCCATGACAAATATCTCTCTCATTAAGCGGCCGCACTAAACCCTTAAAACCACGTGAATAAAACTTGGTTTATCCATAAATTCCATGGGGTTTACGGCTCTGGGCTAAGAGCTTCTGGACCCAAATTCTTCACAATTTGATTAGGATTTTCTCTTCGGTGCTTCTGTTATGTAATTCGTTCTCTTCAGTCCTCCTGTTATGTCACTCACTTGAACGGCTTCTCCGGACGTTACGTCATAATTCTACGACTGTGTTTGTCTCCATCCTGTAGAGTCACTCCCTCCCTGGACACCACAGTATATGGCGAGACCTGAAAACAACTTTTTTTGGAAGAAACTGAGGTCCAGAAGAATCGACTTACGTGCTTTCCAGAAAGAGATCCTGGCTGAGCGCTACAGCCAAGACGTGTTTTGACGACCGACGCCACCACTGCGGAGGACCAGGACTGTGGTGGACGGGTGGTGAAGCCAGTGGGCGTTGCCCTGGTCTTCCCTCACCACCGTGGAAGGCTTGACAGTTATCGTACACGGGGCAACCCTCCTGCCATGACCTACCTACTATTGGCTGTGGTGAGGTTGCCGCCAGGAACCACACACCGCCACACGACACTCCTCATGTCTCCGGCTTCCAAGAAAACCTTGAGTTGGTAAGGTAATGGTTGCTGGGGGGCGCCCCCCAGCACCTCCTGAACCAGTCAAATACTCGTATTTCCTCTCACACTCCTCGCGTCTATCGTAGACATACACACACACACACGCGCACCACTTGCAGCTATGTAGATAGAGAGACGCTGACGTCAGCCTGGCCAGGCATCAAGTAGTACCTTATGATGAAACGTTTCCTGGTATCACCAAACGTTAAGGTGAATCAGGAACACTGTCAGCATACACCGGGACACTGACAGCATGCATTAGAAAAGTGTCAGCATACACTGGGACAGTGTCAGCATACACTGAAACATTGTCAGCATACACTGGAACATCGCAAGTATACAGTGGAACATTGTGAACCTTCACCGGTATGTTGTATTAGTCTACGTCCTCAATCTCGTGAGTGGCGGGTGTCTGGCCTGTGGTTCATGGAACTGTGGGTGTGTCAGCGAGAGCTGAACTTGAAAACATGTCGCTGATTCACCCATGGGTTTGCTTGGCCCAATCGGAGTCATGTTTCTCTCCCAATCACCGGACTATACACCCCAGTGAGGCTGACGGTGTCGGTATATACCACAGTGTGGAGAGGAGTGTATTCATGTTGACAAGCCCGCCTATGGCAGGCGTGGACTAGCATTACGTAATACATCGAAGTTTTGTTGCCCACTCGTCACGCATCTTCGTTTTTTCTAGCTTACTGGGGACTCTGGTGGCGTTACTTGAGACTTGGAATGGAATGTGACACGGACGAAGATGTACCTTGCACTGCCCAGCTGGTGGGCACTGCTGGTTCCTCCGTCTATCAAAACAAATTCCTGTGCCACTACCTCACGAGGGCACGCGGGGCCACCGTGGCCTTGGCTTTTTAAGTATGGATTTGAGCGAAAAAAAAAAAAACAAAGGTCACCGGGCCACTGTTTATATAAGCGGAATGAACAGCTGTTCCGCTGTGGTTACTAGGCAATTACAGCTCCCTCCAAGCAGCCTTCACAAGGCAGAGGGACCCTCTCCAACGCCAGATATATTTCTACAACAGACATTTCTCAAGGGCACGAGTCCTCCCTCACGAGTTCTACTGCCGGCAGGTTCCACTAATGCGGTCGCGTCTGTCAACAAACGGTACTCCTACGGCTGCTAAGTCTCATACACAAGTGTCTCTGAGATGCCCTTGTTATGCGTGCTCCTCCACTCGTACCACTGTTCCTCAGACATGTGCTTCTCTCACGAATAAAATCTACTCAAGTTACGCCCCATTCGTACTAGCGACTAGCGCTAGTACACCGGACCCATGCACAACACAGTCATTTATTTCCCTCTTACGCAAGTTGTAAACACACTCGCTTTCTCTCCATTCGTATAAACGTATTCCACTCACCGAAGACATGATCACATGCCTTCCATTTAACATCATATGGGTTAAGACAATGCCAGACATCTCTGGCGAAGATAGATGGGACCAGCCGTAAAGACCGAGGGAGACTATGTACAAAGGGAATTCAACCTTCTCGAAAGCTTATTCCTAAATGCTGTTGTTTCATGCTTCCAGCAAAATGCTCTTGTAAAGGAAGATCAGAAACTCACTAAAGGTGAACTCGTAACTCTGAATTCTAACGTGGTGTTTATATAACATTCTATCCCTGCTATATGGGGGAGGACGGGGACACATCTACAGACGCCCTTCGTAACAAATGCTGGACTGCACAGTTTCGTTGCACAAGTACAGCTAACGTGAGAACACCTGGTCAACAACAATACCACGGCCTCGTGAAATGAATGTTGCTTCTCATAACCAGAGTGAATGGGTCGTTTATGGCGCTGTTAAGGTCACCATTCTCCCCAGCAGTTTAGGTCACCTCTCCCCAGTTCCAAGTTAAGGTCACTTCTCCTTATCACCAATGAAAGCTGAGAAAGTAAAGTATCTTTATGTTACAAGTCCCAATAGAATCTACAGTAAAACCAACGTAATAAACCTAACAAAGCAAGGTAAGGTAAGGCACGGTAATGTATGATAAGGTAAGATAAAGTAAAGTAAGGCAAGGTAAGGTATGGTAAGGCGAGGTATAAAGTAATAAAGTTCCTAAAAAGACGGCTGGCATTTAACAGACTTACCATCCTGTCATAATCCACGTACATAACACTGCAGCGGCTGTATCATATGGCGATGACCGTACGCCACACACAGAGACAAAACAGGATATGACACACACACACATACACACACACACGTGTGTGTGTGTGTGTGTGTGATTATAGGTCATTTAATGCATACTTCCATAGGCATACAACATTCTAAACTGCGACAGTTTGAACCACCATCACTATCGTGGAAGCTGGGTATGTTAGCTACCGGGCGGTGTA
>JAYMFT010183478.1:0-12007 GCA_038088735.1 Panulirus argus
ATATATATATATATATATATATATATATATATATATATATATATATATATATATATATATATATGTACAACTGCAGCCAAGGTCCGAGTGCCCACTCGAATCCCTCGTCCAATCTCCCTGTGTCCTTTCAACCCCAAGGCAAATTCATTCTTTAAGACAGAAAGAGAGAACGAAAGGTGTGTGTGTGTGTGTGTGTGTGTGTGTGTGTGTTGTGTGTGTGTGTGTGTGGTCCCCCGAGAGGAGGAGAACGACAACAACAACAACGACACCACCCGGGGCAAATTTCCATTTGCCCCCAACGACAACTCCATTATGTAAGACAGCATGCGGGGCACGCCTCACATGAGGTTACATAAAAAGGTTGGCCCCGCCGTTACCTCTGTACTGTAACCATCAACCAGCAGCAGCAAAGACCAGCGAACCAGTGAGGGCGAAGTGAGGCAGTACCAGCCACAGATCTTCCCCCCCAACAGACGGAACCCGTTCAGCGTGGGCGTGGGACCGCGAGTGAGGCAATATCTGCCAGAATGCCCTGAGAAAGAGAGAGAGAGAGAGAGAGAGAGAGAGAGAGAGAGAGAGAGAGAGAGATGGGGTGGAGGAGGGGGAGCTTCTGTGCAGGGCGAGTGTGGGAGTGCAATAATCATCACCAGCGTCTTCTGTTTACAGATGTTTATACAATTGTGTGTCCCTCTCCCTTGCCTCCCTCTCTCCGACGCAGTTGCCATCGCCAACCCCTTCCCGCTCCCACCTCACCGGTGCGGTGTTTACCCTAACATCCTCGCGGCCGAATGATCAACGATGTTATGCAGATCAGTACACACACACACACGTAAGCAGCATCGTCACATGGGGAAGCAGAGAAGTGGGTGGGTAACAAGGAGAGCCGCCCCGCCATACGGCTGAAGGTCACGGGGATTATGGCCGAGGTATGTACGCGTCTCCCGACTTGTCACTGTTATTACCGCGGCGGTGGTCGTCATCATCAGCAGCAAGTAGCAGTCTGCGAGGCAGGCCGAGCCGTGGCGCGCCACCCACAAGCTGGCACGGCGGCAGCGGGAGTCAGTCAGCCGGAGGTTGGCAACCCCCAGCGGCCGTGCCATATGCGTCCACGGCCCAAGGCACTCACTCCTGCTGCGACGCTGTGGCGGCGTTTCTAGACCCTGCCGCAGCACGCAGCTGGTTCACTGCGAGCACACCATGCGCATCCTGACATCGGTGACGCAAAAAAAAAAAAAAGGGGGGGGGGGAGGGGGAGATTGCAGAGGTCACAAAAGGCTCTCTGTCAGGCCCCCCAAGTGGCCCGATGATCGTAAACTGTTACGCGTTGGTTCATTTCACAACTTTCAGTCTCATCACAAAACTCATTAACTAGATGCAGAGGAAAGAAAAAGAGGACAAGAGCTCAGAATGTCAGGCATTTCATCACTAATAATGAGGTGTTGTCCCACTTCTTGCAGGGTATAATAAGGACCTATTCCTAACAGGTTCTAATCTCTTACAATCTAAGACGTAGTGTTTTAGTGCGTGTGTCTCAACCTCACCCACACACACACACACACACACACACACACTGCCCTCACCCTACTGCGTGATCCCCTCTCCTCCTCACCTTTGCTTGTCCCTGTTCACTCATCAACCACTTCAGGACACTGCTCCCCAGCGTAACACCTCCCTCTTCATTACTTCATCCACAGGAAATTGCCTCACCTTCGTCACCATTTAGAATCCCTCCACATGCGTCATTTTTTTTTTTTATCCTCCCTTCCCTCGGGAATTATCACAATAAACTTTTCCCCCAGCCTATGTATGTGCCTCACTGGATACCCCTCCTTCCTCCAACCTTCGCTTCGCGTACCTCAATCCAACGACAGGAAGATGCGCGTAGCTGAACAAATACAACAGAACATTTGGCTTAAAGCCCAAAACCCTTACCTGTATTAACACAAGAGGCTGAAACCACAATTATCCTAATGATTTAATGAGATGACAAAATCATACAAAAAAAAAAAAAATAGGATATGCTAATTTATCTAAAGCTTCAGACGATCAAGGTAACGTTGTAGAATGGGTCTATGAGTCACGGTGTAGATAAGGATATATACAAAAAAATGAGATGACAGAAGCAGAAGCCAAAGAAAAAAAAATAAATAAATCAAAATAAAACAGGACTCGACCGCGAGTGGACCAAAGCCAGCCCACTACCTGGAAGATATGGACGAGTTGGCTTTACCTGGCAGCCGCTCCGATGGTCCGTCTACACGTGTGTGTGACGTCTCCAGATTCTACCCCAGGCTAGCCCAGTCACGTGATAGGTGCTCTCCACCACACACACACACATACACACTCGCTCTACACTCTCCTGCCGCCGGAAGCAGCCAACATCCGGGGTTACAGCACTCAATGGGAAGCACAAATTTACTGATGTCGGGAGGGAGGAAAAGAGGGAGATCTAAGCTAGTGGTTACCTTAGCGACTCCAACCCCTTTGAGAAAGGCGGTGCGACACTCGAGAGCACGACCACACGACCCCTTGGGTATGAGATGTAGTGGCTTTTGATGCCAGGTCGAAGGTCTCGCGAGGCATCATACCCCATGGTTCGTCTCAACGCCCTCAACTGGCTGAACAGAGACAGTGGGTCAACATGGGAGACCCACTGAACACTTTGTTACCCCAGGAGTTGACAGAATCTTCACACACACACACAGTTACCATCCGTGAGTGACATCTACATCGAGCCTTTGAACATCATAAACGTCAACAACAACAAGTGGCACCCGTGATGAACATCCACCCGGGCCCTCGAGACATCCTAGGCTTCAGCAAGAGCAAGCCTGGAATTCCCCAAATGGTGTGGCAACTCCCCGGCCGGGGCAGAACTCCCCGCCATTGAATTCTAGGAACTCATCGCCTCATAAATGCTCGAGCAGTGAGAAGCTAAGTAATTCGGACGCGATCGAACCCCTTCTCGCTTTCCTTGCTTGCCCTCTTGTATGTGGACTGGACTTCTGCCCTCCTCCTCCTCCACAACACTCACGAACGCATTGTCATATGCATGTGAAAGCCAGGCAACAGAGAAGACCCGAGAGCCTTGATCCTAGCCACGGAATGAGGTAACAATTTACGGAATCTATAAACCACGTCGATATACGAACATCTAACTGACCAGTTAATCTAACAGGAGAACTACTTATAGAACTGACAGTCATGAGGCCAGCAGCCTCTGGCGGGTTGTCATGCATGGGGTCCCGGGCCGACCGGGCCATGCATGATGCGGCGCAGCACAGGACAGGATAGCACACGCAGCGCCCTTACTAAAGCGTGACTCACCGGGGCTTCCTAACAGCAGATCCAGGAGAATTCTGGCCATTAACTCTACGGGATTTTCCTGTTTCTAAGCATCTCGTAGGAAAGCCCAAAGAGCGTTACAGATGGCAACGATGATAAAGATAAATAAATAAATAATAATAATAATAATAATCATAAAGAGAAAAATAATATTAATAATGATAATAATAATGGCTTCTTCAACTGACCACACAAATAAAGGCCTAAAAACCAGACAATGAACCAACCTACCAACACACACACACACACACACACACCATCGAAGTAAAACGTTTGCTGTAAGCCCAGACGTAATAAAGTAGTCCCCTGATTCTTTGTTTCATAAACGTGCTTATAACTAAACCTTTACAAGCGTGACAAGCAAACATTACATCTGCACTAGCGCCCTGAGTGAGGACGAGTTTCACAGCTGCACAAGTGTCGTTCAAACCTATACATTTTTTTTCTTTTCCACCAACAACTGCTCGTCTGCATAGCGGGGAAAAATGTTAAGTCGCAAGCGTGCTCGGTGCATTGCAAATTCTCTCTCGCTCTCGCAAGGGCAGAGAGAAAGGATATCAACCCGGGCCAAAGGAGTGGCACTTGACAGCACTTCAGTGGCTGTCAAGTGTCACTCATTTAGCCCGTGAACGTAGCTGCCCTTTCTGTCTGCCTCATTCCACACGTAAGGCTGCTGGCACTCAGTCTTCAGACACACATAATCTCTCCATCTCACACACACACAACAACTGACAACCCGTTACCCATACGACTCGTTCTTTGATTTATCATTTTTCTGCGGCTAGAGCTACGCGCCTTGAAAAATATCGTCAAAAGTATTCGTAAGTCTCTCTCTCTCTCTCTCTCACACACACACACACACACACACGTTTAAAGATATATATGATAGTGAAGATGTGAGAGATGAGGCCCAGCTAATGTAAAACTCCCTCTCTCCACAATACAAGTTACGTTATCATCAATAGGTCATCACACACACACACGCTCACATCGAGTAACTCTCACAAATATAAACAATTACGGAGCCCTCCACATGAATACACACACACACGTCCTCCACCTACTAACACATCCATCGTAAACCCCCTTCATATGAGCACACATTAAATAATCATTCACTGTGAATGGCCTACTCATACCATCAAATCTTTAACTTCCATTAGTTGACAGTCGATCAAGTCTGAACCTGATACTACTCCACATTTAGCTGCGGCCATACAAGTCTCGATTGGTTCACACACACACACACTATTAAACTGGTTTGTCTGCACGCCAGCTTAAAGGGTTTCTCTAGCGTGTGTGTGTGTGTGTGTGTGTGTGTTTATTGCTGTGCATGTACTCGTACAAGTGAATGTCCTCTATCTAACATGCAGGAATCATATTCTAAATCATTATTCATGTCACACATTAACATGAAAAAAAAAAAAGGCAATGTCCACGCCAACAAACTATTTCTCTTTAAAGAAAATGAGCAACGCTAAATTCTGCAACTGGTGACAGCGTCTGACAATGATATCTCGTATTTCCAAATGTCTGCTACACACACGGGTTTAAATATGGAGGGGGGGGGGTAAAAATCATTGGAGTCGCAGCAGACGTGGCCGAAGAAAGACCACCACGAGACGAAGTCCTGGCGAGAGGCCAGATGTCTGTGACTGACTGGGCTTCTCACTTTCTCCATCCTCCTCCAGGCTGGACTCCAGCGGTGGACACGATATTGTTGTACGCTGGTGGGTTTGGTCAGGTTGGTGACACCGGTGGTGAAGGGCTGTGCTGGTGACTTTAGTGGGATGGGGGTGGGTGATCTGACGATCGTGAGGGAGATGATGACCCCCCCCCCTCCTCGCCGCCACCACCACCACACAAGAGGGAAGGGGACGACCTCCACTAGACCACCCCAAGAGCAGGTACGACTCTCCGTCCCACACCAGGCAAGGGAACGACCCTCACCAAACAGGGAGAGGACTTTCTCTGGCTTCCTGTACTCAAAGCTTGTGGTGACGATGCCCCACCTCAGTCTGAATCACCACCACCAACCACTGTTTTCACCAATCCTCTCTCTCTCTCTCTCTCCCCCTTAACCAAGGGGCCTCATCAGCCTGGTGAGGGAGGGCTTTCCTGGTGCCGTGGTCAGCAACGAGGGGGTGGGGTAGACATTAGTTCTCTCCCTGGGCGTCGCTGATGGGCCTCAACTGGCACTTCCTACCGCTCGCAGTGACTGGCACCCACCGCAGGGTAACCACTTGTTGAGCCCTCTTTCTTTAGGCTCTCTCACACACACTGACACTCGTCTGGGGGCACTCAAGGCCTTCCAGCCAGTGACTCACCAAACACTTTAACTAGTAACCTTAACAGAATCAGGAGTGCTGGGGCGGGAGGCTGGACTCGCGAGCGGTCCTGGTGAGAGCAGAAGTAACTCTCGGGTCAACTCGGCCGCCCCAGCCCGTGTCTCCACTCCGGTCACAACAAGCACTCTTAATGACCTCCATTCATCATTACACCTAGAAATATTACAACAATAGCGCTCGTAACGAGAGAAGAAGTCGTCACAACGAACCACTCACATTTCTTAAAAGAATATACTGTCACTAGACGCGGCACTAAGATATCTGTCTCTGCTCCGGGTAAGAGGCGAGGTGAGCACCCCAAAGGAGGGTGGGAGACAGAGCTGAGATGGGCTCGGGTGCGGGCCCGTGTACACAGTACCTGAGCGCGCGACTCACTACCACGCTCCGCTCAGCTGCCTGCCTAGCTGGCTGGCTGGCTGCTGCCTCCCCACCTCTCCAGCTCCCCTCCCTCCCTCCCTCCACCACCACCACCACCGCTGCCGCTGGAACTCCCTCCCCCTCACTCTCTCCCCGACACCCACCAACACACACACACACACACACACACACACACACACACTCCCTGGAAACCTGAGGCTCTTCCTGCGGTCAATTATAATCTGCCGTGGATAATACTATTTAGTTATTAAGACCGGGAATCACTGCGTAACGCCCGGTAATGAAGACCCTACCATATCCCCCACCCCACCGCCAGAAATTGTCGTTCCTGCCAATTACGAGCGACCGCGACTCAACTAACCCCGCGTTTCTGAATAAATGAACCGTCACGTGCAAGCTGGCCACACGGGGGAGGAATAGCGGAGTCAATCATACGGCAGCCGAGTGGTCCAGCTGGGACTCAGTGGCAGTACCAGCAGCAGCAAGTGTCCATCCATCCATCCATCCCAGCGGTTGATGGCACGTGGAGATGTCGTCAGCGGCGTGACGTCACGGCCGCGTCATGGGTGCGTCATGGGGGTAGAGGCACGCCCGACCTTGGCTGGGGTGTGGGGGAACTGGCAGGCAGGCAAGGCAGGAGGGCGGGCGGGCCCCTGGCAGCAGCAGCAGCGGCGGCGGATGTTCCTACTTCACTGCCACTTTAGCCTCCTGCCCAACTACATTCTGAAATGCCCCCGGCCTCGAGTCGCCGGGATAAACATTTCTTTTTACCGTGTCGGCGCACAAACGCACCCCGGTGCGTCACTAACTGGACCCCCCAGCCCAGCCCAACACACACACACACACACCAACAGCAAAAAGTTACATCCACGTATTTTCCCATCGGTACTTAAGTTACGCTGGCCAAGCTAACATGGATCAAAAACTTAAAACCATGGGTAGCGATTACTGGACATATAACATCATCATACACATTACGTATATAAATGAAGCTCATACAATGAATCATCTTCGTAACAACCTTACGTAATATTGACCCGCGGATACCGTCACACATCAAACAAATCATAAACACCTCAGCAAAACGCAGGTGTTCGGGAACCCGTCTCTCCAGGCTTAGATCGAGCCATTCATTTGACGACGGACGGAACACACACGGGTGGAAAAAAGTTAAGACTCATCCAGAGTCAAGTCGTTCCTGTGCCTTACCTCGTTACTGCACCGAGCGCAGGAACCATCTGGCGTGGGGAGCCCGCCCTCCGCCCTCAGCCACGCTACCGTCGGGAGACAATAGGTCCAGCAGCTACAGCGGAGGACGGGCACTCCCTCCCCACGCACCACACGTCAACCAACCCCTCCTCCCTACACCGACCCATGCGTGGCCTCCCCTCGATCTGTGACCTTTCTCGATTTAAACCTTTCCCCCCCACGACCAGCATAAACTACAGTACACGGGCCTTTCCACCAGCCGGCCTTTCAATAGTCTATTCCAGTTAACCTGGGATGGTGAAGCCCTTCTGAGAGCTCACTAAATAATGTACATAGACTTACCTTAGCAAACACACACAAATACATAAAGTCGTCGTCCTGTGCCTTGACCTGTGGTGGGGGCTCTCGCATCTTTCCCACGCCCACGTCAGGAGTACCTACCTACCTGGTGGTCCTGCAGTGCGAAGGGCGTGACGATGTTCATCTTCTGGCAAGCACCGTGAAGTTTTTTTTTTTCCTGTCAGGGTAAGAAAATGCACCTAACGACGAGGGGTTAAAAGTGACTCGGTCTGCAGAGCCAATAGATGATCCAACGCTACAAGGGCGTTCACATGAGGAGTTGTGTAATGGTGCAGCTGAGTGTGCCAGACGTCACAGTTTTTAACCTGATCACGTCATTAGTCCACGTAGTGTATTACCTTTACCATAATCAATTAGTATCATTACTATCATCACCGTTATCATCTTTATCAGTTACCAGGTGACTCCGGGGCACCTATTAAGGGGCTCCTGCAGCCTCAAGGCTCCACTCCCAGCAGGGGCAAAGAAATTAGGGGCTTTCTTGGAGAGAGAAGGTCCACGACAAGACTATGCTCATTTCCGTCCAGTAACCATGATACAAATTCGCCAACGGTGACGCTTCACTCGTGGTGTAATCACCACGTGCAGTCGGAGCCCGGTAATACACACACACACACACACACACACACACACGGCTAACATGGCATATCGTATAATTCGCGCGTTAGCCGTTGCTGACCATGCTTACAGAAAGGTATTAAGGCTGGTGCATTCGTATACACCTTGTGTATAGAGGCCACCCAGCCGCCCCTGTCCTGGTCCCTTGCACCGTTACTACCGGCCACACCCGCCCATCACACACACACACACACACACACACACACACGACATCACGTTCATCCTTTGCTCTTCGTCCCATCCTACCCTCTCCCTTCCTCCTCCCGTCACCTGCCTTACTGCTTTCTGCTTCTGCTGTTGGTCCCAACCGTTCCTGCTGATAATTATCCTTGTTATGGGCATGACTTAAACCGTGCGTCTGTGGCTGCTGCGCCTGCTGCTGCTGCTGCTATGGTTGCTTTTCCTGCTGCTGCGTCTGTTTGCCTGGTACACTTCTCATACCATTCGTTTTCCCCTCTCCTCCCTCCTCCTCCGCACATCTCTTCAACTCTTCCAGTTACCCTACCAACCTGTCCTGCAGGTATTCTGGGAAAAGCAACACACACACACACACACACACACACGGAAAGGTGATGGACGGACGGCCGAATGACTGTGATGAAGAGACGATGGTAGTGATGATGATAACGATGAGCACAGGGAGAGAGAGAGAGAGGGAAAGGGAGTGCGAGAGAATAATTGCGACGATGAGGGAGGACAGAAAGGAGTCTGAGGCTGATCAAAATTCTGACTGCAGAAGGCGGAGGAGAGCCAACAGGCGAATCATTACGAGATGAAAAAAAAAAAATGCGACAAAAACTGATGAGGGGAAAATGAAATATGAAACAAAATACTGATAATGATGATGGGGGGCAAGGAAGACGGATCGAGGAGAGGCATAAGAGGAGGCGCGGTGTATCATCTGGGCACAAGAACGAGGAGGAGATAGGTCAAAGGCGAAGGAACCATCAGTGAAGAAGAGATGGTAATATAGAGGAGGAGGAGGAGGAGGGAGACGCAAGACGACGATGGCACCCCTAGGAACGAGAACCAAGTGAGGAAAAAGGCTGAAAACAAGAGGAGGAGGAGCAGGAGCAGGGGAAGTGGTGGTGGCGGTGGAGAACAGGTCGAAGCCATTATCACGAACCCTAACGACACGAGCCCTGGGCGACCTAAATGCAACAGTTCATCCAATTAAAAGTTTCCCGTGTATGTGACGCCGTTAAATACTGATGCTGCTCTTGTTGCTGAACACACCCCACAGCACGATGGGGCGGACCCCCAAGCACGTTGTATTCTTGGCAGTATTAATTATAATGTCTTTTCCTTCTCTTCTCACAGAACACTTGTGGGGGCTGACCATCTTTGGCTCCCGGACACCAGGGGACAAGCTGAATTGCATACCACACCAACCTAACCTAGCTTGATCGTGAGACATAGTATCGAACTCGAGTCCTCGTGTTGTGGCCAATGGACAATACCCAACACCCCAACACTGACTAAAATTCACGTTGACAACTAATTTACTTGTACTAAAACTGCTCGTTTACAATTATCCTCCTGGGTACATAATGCATGTCATAAACTAATGCAACAGTCAACTAAAGTACGCCATGACCACTGTCACGAATTGGCAAACTGTACAGACACTTTGGAATGCGTACATTACCAACGAAATATATAACTGTGATATATGTAACGGAGCCAACAAAACATGTCAAGGTCTTCTAATCTAATAACTTATAACAAAGTCGATACAACATATCAGGGGCTCTAAATCCACTTATCAATAACGAATTCAACACAATACATCAGAGGCTTTTACAAAGCGCATGCCTAACACACCTCAAAGCACTCCACTTCAAGAGTAAGACAAATGAAATCAACAGACCTCCAGAACTTCATCAGGCCTACATCCAGACATCACCTCAGACGGCAACACATACATAAATACACATAAAACACACAAGGTAAAAGGTTTTACGGTATTAACAGATACAAATCACCCAAGGCATATAATAAAACCATTTATAGAATACGAGAACGTTTATCATAGACACATACAAAATACGAAAGATACAGTGTTTCAGTAAACGCGCATCGCCACACCAGGTGATAGCACCGAACAAACATGAGATTAAACATACTAGGCGAGGGAGGGGGGGTGGGGTGAAGGTGGGGGGTGGGTCGACTCACCCCCCCTAGCCTAGTCCACGTCCCTGGCACCAGCCAGCCTGACCTTGGGTGGCCTCCCCAGCACGTGACCACACACTGTGGCTCCCTCACGTGTGCACTACCGAAGCTCACGTGCGGACAACCGAGTCTTCCATTCGTCACGAAACTTGGTCACGATCTCTGTCCTATGACGTAGGTCGGTATATTCTTTGATACAGGTTTACTATATTCTTCATAATAAGATTATTTCTTTTTTACAATATTCTTTATGATGTGACATGATGACGACGACGTTATTCTTATGACACGAAAGATTTACAACATTCTTTATAAACCGACACGTTCGCAACACTCTTTACAATATGACAGGAATTTTAACATTAAATAAGAGAAGTTTACAAAATGACAGACTTTTCAACATTATATATCATATGACAGATGTACAACAGGCATACTCACTAGGAAAAATCTCCTTATGGAACGGCCTGGAACGCAGCTAGCTGAAAGGAGAGACGCCTGCAACCACCTCCGACAACGGAGAGAGTTGCAAGGAGCCTCTCTACCTCACAGTGGCAAAACAAAACCTGCAGTTTTCTTCAGTGAATATCACCCTCCAGGTTAGCGGGGAGACGTGCACCATCCGTGCCTGGAAGATCGGTTGGGAACAACCCAGATATCACAGGGCGGACCAACTGCAAAGCCTATAAGCTCCGGGCATGTAGAAATCCCTACTACAAGCCTTAAAACAAAAATATAATAACTCCCTCACATCCCAGAGCGACAGCACAAACCGCAACACACACACACACACATCTCCGCCCTAAATACCATCCTGCAAAAGTCTTCATCTTCTCATTCCCCAAGCGAGCTCTCGCCAAACCCACAGAGCTATGTGTAATACACGAGAAATAATGGCAAATCCAGCATCAAGATACACACACACACACACACACACACACACACACACACACACACCCTCAATATCTGCATACCTTTGCGAACAGGGTACAAAATACAAATGCAGCTTTCCTCAAAGTAACTGAAAACTTGTTTACTAAGCCACAAAACGCTGAGCGACAGTATTTCTTTTCATTTCTGTTCAGATCTTCACAAATTGTTGTGTAATTTACATTCCCGATAAACCTAATGAAGTCACATATATATATATATATATATATATATATATATATATATATATATATGGGTGTTGGAGGAGCTCTAGTCTGCATGACGGTACACCGCGAATGGAGTCACCTTTGGCGAGGCTGTGTCACCGTCAGATGACGGGAGTACAATTTTGTCAAAAGAACCCCACACTGCAAAGGAATCCATCCTCTCTCTCCGCTACTGGGTGCAGCGTGGTCTTGAAGCTGCGGATACCCCAGCACGTGGGTTCCTACGTAGGATCATAGCCCAAGGACCACCTTTGCTGAAGGGGTTAAATGCACGCAACAATGGGGCCCCCGAAAATCTAAGTAGAGTGAAAGCTTTATCACGCTTTTTTTTCTAGTTTTTTGACATATCGTCCAAAGGTGTTCACGCCACAGACAGACCAACAGACTCTGGAGGTGACGACATTTGTGTATATATATATA
>JAYMFT010183500.1:0-12007 GCA_038088735.1 Panulirus argus
ATAAAATGCACACAACTGTATTCCCAGATATTTGTCAGAGATTACTAAGGTTCAGATGCAGGTTCTTCCAGTCTCACATCAGAGGCTCATACCTCCTAAAGTTATATTTCTTCCTAAATCACAGGAGAAATTAAAATCCATGCGGCCGTCAACATCGATTTATTAATATCAGGAAGGTGTATAATAACAGGGAAAAGTGAATTTACAAAATGTACAATAAATATTTACACATGGCGACAGTGAAATTTAGATAAACACCATGTAGAAACATTGATAATAATTATCCTTTCAGGTGTACCGTGTGTATGTATGTGAAGCTTAAAGACCCACTGGTCCAGCTGAGTGTATTATTTCTTTAAGCTTGTCCGTCTGTCTGTGTGAAGATGTGATGTGCTCGGAATGTGCATTTATGTAAGTACTTAAAACTCAAGACAATATCAGAACTAACTATTCGTTGACTTTAACGGGTTTCTCTAAATGGGAAAAAATGATTTACAAAGTTGTTGACTGCTGACAACTCAGTAGTAAGAAATAGGAAAAAAATTATGAGTTGTCAAAATTAAGTAAATGAGTTGCTATGTTTTTTTTTTTATACTGTTTACACGTACTATAATTTAATATGATAGTGAATATGGAAGTGATGTTTTACTAGTTTCTTGCTGTTATAATAAAGTGATAACAAGGACTATAAAACCATTTTAAGAGAAAGTGTTTGGCTAGCGGTGTGTGGCATATCTTTTTACGCCTGAGATGCGTGGTCAAAAACAACCAAAAAAAAAAAAAGAAAATATATTGCACATTTAAACAAAAAATGTATCCGTGCTGACGGTGCTGAAGAAACCATTTTGGTGGCCAGTCCGGTGATGATGAGATAACAGCTGTCGAAAAGCTGTAGCAAGAGTTATTACGGAAATTACCTTTTAAAAAATAAAAATTAAAAAAAAAAAGTAATTTTTTAGGATTTTTATGAACAACATCTGGCAACATCCAAACCCCATTATAGAAATATGTATTTAAAAGTTTATGAAAATTGAGATGATCGGTAAAGCCTCCTAGTCCAAAATCTCGCTCTCAAAAAAAAAAAAAAGAAAAAAATCCCTTCCCTTTCCCTCCCTCCCTTCCCACCCACTCCATAGATATTATAATAATAATAATGATATTATCTACACGTGATACAAATAAAAAACATGACATTTTACATGGTAACACCAAGGTCAACTACGAAGGGTGCGTTCCGAACGGATTATTCTCGACTTGGATTATGGCGCCATCGGTCGGTGAACGGACTCCAACATAGTGGCGCTCCTAATGCTTCCGCAGTTCCGAATATTCATAAAAAACCCCCCTTTAAAAATGCCCACGGTGGCATCAACCGACTTAGGGGTCCTTTTCTTTTTTTTTTTTTTTTTTAGAAGCCATCCGCGCGATCGAGAATAGATTATTCAGAAGACAAACCCAAGAATCACAAAGCACTACTGACGAAGAAGAACGTACGTGGCCGAGTGAGTGAGTGAAGCCTGTCGACTGATGGGATTTGCAGCCAACAGCCCAAAATATTTTTTTTTTTTAGGGGGGGGGGAGGGTTGGGTTGGGGGGGCGGGGTGTAGTAACGTTAGGCCGTCCACTTCCTGCCTACGCAAGATAGATCTCTAACGGCTTACTAGTCTAATAAACGTGGCCATTACTGTAAAGTTTTACTGATATTTTTTTTTTATTTTTTTTTTACTCTAAACTTATCGACTAAACCACCCTCTTCTAAAAGTAAGATTAATGGAACTTGTCTCTTTACTTCGGGCGTAGGAGGAATCAGTGGGGTGGGGTGGGGTGGGGTGGGTGGGTGGGTGGGGGGGGGAACACGATGCGGTCCCAAGTGTGTACAAATTGGTGCGTGTCTCGAGTTGAGCTGGATATGTTTAGGGACCCGGGCGGGCGGGCGGTGGGTGGGTGGTCGAACTCTTCTTCCCCCGCCGCCACCCACTTCTACCAAACCCCCCACCCGTCGCGCGCTGCTACTGCGGCCGGGGTACGTCGGACACGACACACACACACAAACGCGCGCGCGCGCGCGCGCGCACCAACTCCGCCAATCGTCTAAACGTTGCTTGCTCGCTCGCTCGCCCGCTGCTGCTTTGACGTACTCCCTCCCTAGCTGTTAAGTCCGTGAAATATGTAAAACAGAAATAATCACTTACGCACAAAGTGAAAAAATCTGAATCATGTCTTGAATATATTATATATATATTTATATATATATAGTGATGCCTGCTGGAGAGATTCTAAAGTTGACTATTGTGAATACAAACATTTTTTTTTTTTTTCATTTTTACAAGGAAGAATATAAATGTAAACAGAGGAAGACCTACGTACTATCTGTTGATATGACTTCCGTACAGAGAGAGACGCACAGTGTGGCTAGCTAGCTAGCTAGGCCCGATGCCGCCTCCGGCCTGACTACTGCAGGAGGAGGAGGAGGAGGAGGAGCAGCGCTCGCCTGACTGACTGCACGCATTTTACAAGCACGACGCCAACCACAAATTAAGACTCCAAAATATTCTTTCGCCGCTTCCCTGCCACGAGACATTCTTGAGATATATTTTTTTGCTCGCACCCTGAAGTGCTTTTTGATACACGTAAGGCCCCAGTTGTGTTTTTTCACTCAACCTCTTTACGTACGAAGTAGTGGTGGTGGCGGTGGTCCGTTTCCCATCATCATCATCATCATCATCATCTCCACCCCGGGAACTGACTATAAAAAAAAAAAACGTAAGGGAGAGAATTGTCGGAGAGCCGCGCTTCGCGACGCCTGCCATTCCCGCCCTGTTGCGAACAGTCTCCGCCGCCCCAGCAGCGCCAGGTGCCTCATAACCAACGGCTGTGGTGTGTGTGTGTGTAAGACGGGGCTAAGGAGGTTCATTTGTTGTTGACAGTGCATGACTACTGCGCCTCCGGTGCCTGACCACGGCGGCAGGGCGAGGTCCTCCTTCCTTCCTTGTACGGGCGGGTCTGACTTCGGTGCGGGAGGAAGCCAATGTGACATTGCGGGAGAGCGGAGTCAACGGAGACGACGACGCGCTGTGTGTGTGTGTGTGTACTGCTGCACCTTCCTCCCTCCTTCTCTACCCTCCCTCAACACGGGGACCTCGCCTCTCCTTCGGCCGCAGGCTGGTGGGGGGGGGGGCGAGGGTGCTATATACACCCTAACCTCTACCTACCGTACAGAATCTTCCGGCTCTCCCTCTCCATCCTTGGCCCAAGGCTTCGAGGGCGAGAGGCCGCGAAGTTGGGCAGGGGCTGTGAACTCGCTACACCCTCGGGGATCCCCGCCACAGCGAGGCGTTTTGGAGGTCGGCCGCACGTACACACACACACACACACGGCCGACCTGAGTTCCTAGGTGGCGCTTGTGGCTAGGAGGAGGAGGAGGAGGCCGGTGACCCCTTCCCCCTACCCCCCCCCTCCCTCCCTCCCTGCAGCCTGACCTGACACCGGTACTGACTGAAGCCTCGCGTGTCTGCCGATGAAGCCCCACCAGACCTGTGCCGTGGCGACGCCCGACGGAGCGAGCGCGCACACGGGTGACGCGAGGCACAGAAGTCTATGTAAAATTCTTCCATTGTGTCTGCGTCCACTTGTGGACCCGACCCGACACGTTACACAGACTTGAGGTACAGACAGACAACCTCCCAGTGTGTTTCTCCGTATTCCGCCACGCGTTCTTGCAACTTTATCTCCTACGTTAAAAACAAAGTCGTGAATTCTAACGCAGCTTTCACGTTCTGACTCGCGTAATATTTTTTTTTAATGGCATCAGACGTAAATGCGGCTTCGGTACCTTAGGAACATGCGAGCGATAAGTTATTTCGACCGACAGATAATCCTCCTCTTTTACTTTGACGACTGGATGAAGAGAAATCCTTTTACAGCCGCTTTAGCGTCGTCATAAACCGTCACACAGGGTGAAAATGCGGATAATATTGTTGCTGGTCAAACTGTCGTCGGGCTGAGCTGTGTGTTCTTTCAACAACAGATCCTTGGATGATGTCGTTCGTCTCGGCGGGAAAAAGTTTACAATACTGAAAAGCCGGGCTGTTCCCCGGACATGACTCCGAGAGGCAACGGAATTGAATTCTTCTCATAAAATCGCTTCTAAACTGCATATATATATATGTATATATATATATTTTTTATTGAATGAATAAACATTTCTGTTCTCTCATTTCGGCTTTTTTTTTTTCTTTTTCCTTTCCTCTTCCCGTGAGAATTAATTTTCTTAAAGACATATTTCTTATAATTGTTCTCGTCACGGTCTGACAACTGAAATGTATCCTCTTAAGTCTTTACACTAAACATTTTTGATATTGTGGGTTAAGAACTGACAGTTCACGCTGAGGAGGAGGGTGGTGGTGGTGGTGGTGGTAAACTGTCCACGGAGACTCGACGCTTCTGAAAACTTCGCGCGGCTGTGTTGCATCCGCGAGGAGGAGGAGGGCGGCGGTGGATCAACGACGGGTAAGCGTCCACAAGAGCTTTATGATGAACCACCACACCTCCTCCGCTGCGTCGCTTGTGGCGTCGGCGGCAGAGCGTCGTCCACACAACCCCCCACCATAACAATACTCAGTTAAGTACCTCACTCTTGTAAAAGAACCGAAGCCAAACGCTTGGATTGAATCATCTTGACCGCCACCACCACCTTGCATCAAAAGGGGACGCGTCAAAAGGGGAATGGACAGATGACGAATCACTTGGATTTGAGGCTGTACGTGAGAAGCGACCGTACCAACGGCGTTTTTAGCAGCGACTCCTGCAAAACGACGCACGCACGCGCACACACACACACACAGAGACCACCTCCTTCTTCTTCTCCTCCTCCTCAGTCCGTCGCACCAGAAACCCCCCCTTGTCGGAGAAGGCAGAGGTGAGGAGATCGGGCTTGGTGGGGGGGGGGGGGGATGAGTGAGGGAGTGAGTGAGGAGGACCTTTCCCAAACCCCTTAGACAAAACACTACTGAGTCACTGACTGGGTTAAAGCAGCGATCGATGCCTCAATTGTCAATCTCCTACACACGCTTATCTTTAAAGGTCTTCGCTAGGGAATTATTCAGCTATTATCTTTAACTCTTTTTCCTTTTTTGTAGGGGGGCGCCTTCCAGGAAGCGGATGGTGTGGTCGTGGCAGCTCACAAGACCTGGAAGCTCTGGTAGGACTTCCAGGCGGCGGTGCTCTTGTCCGTGTACTCGAGGCAGTCTGGGGGGAGGGGAGTGAGTGAGTTGACTGTCGGCGGGGTCCTGGGACTCAGCGACTGACTAGATCCCAGGGACGAGGTCCCCAGCGACGTGGACACCAGGGAGGAAGACCCCAGCGTCGAGCCCAGTCCAGAGCCTGAAGAGTGCGAGCCCATCTGCTGTCCGCCTCCGCCTCCCATGGGGTTCAGGGAAGCCATCGAGCTGACCTGTCGTTACGGGGGGGAAGAGAGAGAGAGAGAGAGAGAAAGTGAGTCTTAACGTTAATATTCTCTACAAGGGGGAAGAAAAAAAAAAGGTAAATCCATATTGTTCACGTGCTAGTGTCTGTGTGTGTCACCACAATGTCAACGGTGTAGGTAAGGGCGTAGGGGGCCCGGGCGCGCAAGGGCGTGACCTACCGGGACGTTGATCTGGGAGTGTGACATGGGTGTGAGGTAGTCCATGTTAGAGTAGTAGGAAGGAGCGGCGTAGCTCTGGTAGCAGGCTGCCGCCGCCGCCGCCTGCTGGCTCACGCCCCCGTAGCCGCCGCGGTCCAGGCACGGCGGCGTCATCAGGTCTCCCATGGGCGGGATGGAGGCCGATCCCGCCGGGGGTATGGCGGCCGGAGACCAGATAGGGTTGTAGGAGGCGGGGGCGGACGAGGAGGCCGTGAGGGGCAGGGGCGGCGCCGAGCTGACGGAGGGCGGCGGGGAGGGAGGCGAGGCGTCCCTGTGGCCGCCCCCTGCCGGCGGCGGGGTGGCTGCGGCGCCCACGCCGCCCGTGGTCGTCTGCCCCGACGGCTGGGACGTCTGTGTGGAGGGAGGGGGAGACTTGGCCACCTTCTTAGACCTCGGGGTCTTCTCCGCCCCCGCCGCCTGCTGCTTCTGTTGCTGCCGGCACTTGGCACGCCGGTTCTTGAACCACACCTGGGGACGTCGGCCGCGACCGGAAGACAAGCAACAGCATTAGCATATTTGCACAAACATAATGGCAACAATCCTTATCACTAGATAATAAAATCCCACGTTAGAGTGTGTGTTTATGTAGGCCCTCACAGAATAAAAATGACCCATAAGCACTCTGTTATTACCCCATGTAGTATCCTAAGTCATTAGTCTATATTGAAAGGTGTTTTTCAAGCCTCTGTGTTTGCTTGTGTGTGTGTGTGTGTGTGTGTGTGTCAGTAGAGATGTGACAGCAGGAGCGTGTTGTGTGTCATGATGTTCCGTAGACTTCCTCCTCACCCTCGCACGGTCTGCCTCGGGAGGGATATACTCACACCACAAGGTCGACCGACAACCACAGACCGCCAACCACGGCCACTGGCAACAGAACCAGAAATCCTGCACTACCTGTATATATTATTATCCCCCAAGTCTCTCTGCCCCTTCATGGAAATCAATGTTCCCTCTTTCTTTTTTTCCCTTTCTCTGTCTCTATTTTTTCTTCCCGTAGAAGGGAGTGTGTGTGTGTGCGGTACTGGGTAGAGTGGAGGGAGAGGAGGAGGAGGAGGAGGGCCACAGCCAGCTTCCCTAAACCTGCCGGACACCTGAGCGGCCGGCCACTCCGAGCAAGATCCATACACTAAAGGTGAAGTGCTACTGTGGTCACCGTTGGGTGCTGGCCGACTCTTGCTTGTTACCACACGGCTCCCGGCCCAGCGGGGACGCGGCGACGCCGCTGCCGCCGCCGCCGCTCCTGTAGTAGCGGCAGCCGCCGCCCTACCACCTCCGCCGCTGGACGGACGAGTGCTCCCTCTCTCTCTCTCTCTCTCTTTCCATCCTCTTGGCGGGAGGGTAAGCTTCCACCACAGCTCAGCTTCAACACACACACACCATTAATGACAGTGTTCAGCGTATGGTGTTGCTTATGTTGTGCGACGTCTAGTCTTTATTTACGTCTAGCGGTGTTACCAATGAACGAGGGACGTCCGTCCATCTGTCCGTCCGTCCGGCATGACTTGGGAGGCGTCGGGCAGCACGCACGTGACCCGCCGTGCGCCATCCGGATCTCTCTTTCTCTCCTTCCCTTCCTCCTCCTCCTCCTCCTCCCGTGCGGCGGTCTGGTCAAGCGGTACTGACGGTGGTTCCTGTAGGACTAGGGGTGAGGGGAGGCTCTAGGGGTTGGAGTACGCATAAGGACAGGAAGGCTAGGAGTGTGAGGGAGAACAGGGGATGGGAGGGAGGGCGACTCAGGGTGAAGGACGACTCTCCCACTCGGAATATGTTGTTGTTGTTGCCTTCATAGTCAAGGTCTCCATCACCACGACACAGGTCCTCCTCCTCACCTACAGTGGCAGTCGGGCGGCGGCAAGGGAGGAGGGAGGCCGTTCATGTAAACTGTTCGTGGTAACCGCCCGTCTTCAGCAGGCGTCGCAGGGAAGACACGCCCGAGAAAGGGGCCTGGGATACAAGAGAGGGTAGGGTATAAGGGGGTGGTGGTAGACATTTTGACAGGTGGTTTCTGAAGGAGGGTCGTGAGGCGGTGTTGGGGGAAAGGCGTAGTGAAGTCGTCATGTGGGGACGGGAGAAGGGGAGGAGGAGGAGAAGTGGAGAAGGGGAGGAGGAGGAGGAGGAGGAGAAGTGGAGAAGGGGAGGAGGAGGAGGAGGAGAAGTCAAAAGTTAAGAGAGATTGCACCTTCAACTTTCTCAGACAGAGGTTCCCGAAGTTGGATCTTATAAGTGTCTCTAAGTTTCCTCTGAGAGTGAGGGGGGTGTGTGACAAGTTTCGGGACACGAAGACGTTCAGAGTTGGTCGGACACGGGCGTCCCAAACGTACGTTTATATACAAAAGGTTTGCGTCCATAACACGGACGGAGGATCGCGTCGTAAGTTACGGTCTCCGACAGACACCCATTCTAAGGGGTAAGAAGGAAGACAGAGGAACTGTTCCTTCTACCTCGTCCAGACAGCTTAACTGAGTTGTCTGACTGAGGAATGAATGACTAACAAAGAAGACAAACACAAGGTACGTATGTACCCCTGAAATCATGGCCGTACTTTGAGCTAATAAATATGGCTCAAGAGAAGCTAGATTCGTCGTGTCTATCAATGTTTTGACCGAACTAGGACCCCAATGAATATCACTTTTAAACGCGCCAAGTATAGCTTATGTTACCGAAGTATGGCTAGCAGTACGATTTAAGAAGTAGATATTCACGATCACGCATTCTCTTTTCTTCGTAAACTGTCAGGAGTGACTACGTACCGAAGACACGACGGCGTGGCCGTAGACACCACACCACACACACGCGGTTCGACTCCCGATGCCGCAACGTGTTACTTTACCGTGCCTTGACTGGTGGAAGGAACCGACAGACAAATCCCGCTGGTATCAAATACCCACAACTCTCCCAACTCCTCCCCTCCGTTCTCCTCCCGCTCTCATCACCTAACCAACTCAACTATCCCCTTTCCAGCGATCTTTAAGTAATATATTACCATCTTGCGTGTGAGGTGTTGCGATACACAGAAGGACCAACCGACCAGTCCTCCCGCTTGTGCGTCTACAAAGAAGCATAAAGTAGGATAAAGCAACTATAAAAAAATTCATATATATATATATATATATACTTTTTTTTATCGTCTTTCTCGTCTTATTGAAAGATGATCTCGTAAGGCGACCCCGGGTCACGCACGACCCGAGAAGGAAGTTTTAAGGGGACTGGATCCCCTTCTGTAACTTTGCAACGCTGTCGAACCGCTCACCCCAAGTATCCTTAACCTACTCTCGACAACTTTGCGAACTCGTTACAGACGCGTTTCCGAGGAAAGCCTCAGTCAGCCAGCCTCGTGTTGTTGCTGTTGATGTCCGAAGGGATTCATTCCGTCGCATCATCTAAAATGGCGAAGGAGAAAGAGAAGGGAAGGAAGAATGGGAACCCCCCTCAGACGATGCTGATGCTCTTCCGAGGACGCCATCCGCAAGTGACCCGACGTAAATACTCGAGAGAGAGAGAGAGAGAGAATTGACACCGTAAACTAAAATCATTTCCCGTAAATGTGCTGCCAGCATGCGCCGTAAACGACCGGTAAATTCACGAGACTCGACCTGAGTTGTGAACAAGTTTGATACGTCGGAGACTAATTGATAAAAGAGCTTAATTGGAAGAGGGTTCCATTGTGGGTCGTTTACAATGGTCTTTCGCTGTAATGACGGCGACTCCAGTCGGGGAACATTGTGTCCAGAGAGGACGAGAGAGAGATTTGTCAGAACGTTTGAAACTGCCTGCCTTACCCTGCCCACTTACTCACTTTCCGGGTCATGCCAGCAGCATGTCGTCCCTTGCTTCCGGGTCATATAAGGGGACTTCCACCTCTCATTTCTGGGTAATGTGAGCAGACTTCTTCTTCTTCTTCTTGCTTCCGGGTCATATAAGCAGGCTGTAGCCACTTCCTCCCGGGTCATACGAACGACCTGGCGTCTCGTGCTTCCGGGTCACACGAGCAGGCTGTAGGCCCCTTAACCTTCCAGGTCATATTAGCAATTGGTGAGGGAGAAAAAAAGAAAAAAAAAACGCCCCTAACGATGGTAGTTGTGATTTCATTGTCAGCCAACGCCTAAACGACTACAACCCCCCCTCCCCCACCCCCTCCCCCAACACACACACACACCATCTACCGGTCTCCTTCCACTGCCACAGGACCTACTCCCCCACCATGATTCAACCCCTCCCCCCAATCCCCCCTTCCCCAACCCTCGCCAGACTACTACCCCTGTCACACCACCCTCAAACAGAGAGAGAGAGAGAGAGAGAGAGAGAGAGAGAGAGAGATGTGTTCTCCTCCTCCCTTGCCACCGCTCGACCCAACCCCCCCCCCCCCCTCCCTCCGTCTGTGTCGGGAGTGACAGATGAACAGAAAACGGAGTGACGGATGGTTCGCTCTCCGTCCAACCACGGGGGGGTATAGGAACGACCCGGCCAATCAGGAGGGAGTCTTTTTACTCCAGCCGGCCAATCACCGCTCTCATCTGAGACCACTCCAGCCAATTACCGCCTTGATTTGAAACCCACTCCAGCCAATCACCGCTTTTGATTTGAAAACCACTCCAGCCAATCAGCGCTTTGATCCGAAACTACCCGGCCAATTACAGCTTCATATCAGACTGACCAATTAACGCTTTGATTGGAAACAGGTCAACTGTCCTTTTTTTTTTTTTGAAGTGTTTTGCCAACATCACCCGTCACCATAGGGATCACCATCACTCTCACTATCACCCTCACCATCGCGGTCACTTTCCGGATAGTGATGCCACGTTCACTGTACTCACTATGACCCAGGCCATCTGGCCATCAATATCTCGACCTGTTGGGGGGGGGGGGTGATACCATAGCTGTCACTCTCACCATCGTCACAATCACACCAGCATCGTCACCATCAGCACCGCCCAACTAATCACTATCACCAGTGTCACAATCGGTAGTGACCTCGCCGCTCCGCTGTCACAATCACCGTCGTCACAATCATTCAATCACCAGGGTCACCATCAATGACACAATTCCGTTGTCACTATCTCTAAACTATTTAAAATCATCACAACTACCACCACCACCACCACTGTCACCATCGCTCTAACACCATCATCATCATCGTGAGAATCGCCACAGTCACCATCACGTCCAGAGGTCCCACCATTACTACAATCACCATCACCGCCACGGCCAGAGGTCTCACCATCACCACTATCACCATCACCATCACGGCCAGAAGGTCTCACTATCACCACAATCACCATCACCACCACGGCCAGAAGGTCTCACTATCACCACAATCACCATCACCATCACGGCCAGAGGTCTCACTTCCACAATCACTATCACGGCCAGAGGTCTCACTATCACCACAATCACCATTACCACCCCCCACCACCACTATGGAAGCCACCATCACCCACTCCCTCCGGCACCCAACACCATCACGCCACTATCACACCATCACCAAGTTTCTCCTCCTTTATCATGTTCTGAGTTACAGCGAGTGTCAAGGAGACACGAGGGAAGGAGGGAGGGGGTCCTTACTGATCCCCCCCTCCACCCCCCCTCCCCCCGTCACTCATCCCGCAGAAGGAGTTCCTAGCGTGAGTTCCTCAGGGAGGAAGGAGGCGTCCACCACCAGGTCCCCACGGATTAAGGTGCGGACCACCAAGCTAATTAAAGGGTCCCTTAATTACTGCTACGGTAGGTCATCACTGTGAGGGCGAGGGGTCAAGTTGAGGCACCCTGACTGAGCCCTAGGGCACGGCGGTACGACCCCCTGAGCACGAAGGTACGACCCTATAAACACGACGGTACGACCCTTGAGCGATCAATGGGTATGACTGCCCTGGAAAGGGGTGAGGGGGGAGAGAGGGAAAAGGGGGAAGGAAAGGGGCGATGGATGGAGGGGTGAGGGAAGGGGGGGATGTGAGAGAGAGAGAGAGAGAGAGAGGGAGGCTTTCTCAGACGGTTCCCAACTAGGAGACATTTCGAAGCTTAGGTAATGTTTGATTGTCTTTTCCATCTTCCTTGAAGAATAAACATCAGTCTCTCTCTCTCTCTCTCTCTCTCTCTCTCTCTCTCTCTCTCACCCCCGTAACCAGCTGAAGCCCAGCAGGGAGGCGTAATAAACAGTGGATTAGCGGAAACGAACGGAAAACGTTGGCAAGTGGATTAAATGAACACACTGTCCCTCAGGGGCCGTTCAGAATTATGAGCAGCTCACATGAGTGCACAAAAAGAATGCGCACTCTTTTTTTTTTTTTCCATGACCCTACCACTGCAGCAACAGCAGTCCCCCCCCCC